>APFE030692637.1:34726-255010 GCA_000404065.3 Pinus taeda | reverse complement strand
GCACACATCTTCCGTATATGCCCAGTTTTCGTATATGCGCACATCTTCCGTATATGCCCAGTTTCCGTATATGCGCATATACGGAAACTGGGCATATACGGAAGATGTGTGCATATATGGAAACTGGACATATACGGAAGATGTGCGCATATACGGAAACTGGGCATATACGAAAGATGTGCGTATATACGGAAACTGGGCATATACGGAAGATGTGTGCATATACGGAAACTGGGCATATACGGAAGATGTGCGCATATGTGGAAACTGGGCATATACGGAATATGTGTGCATATACGGAAACTGTGCATATACGGAAACTAGGCATATACAGAAGACTGGGCATATACGGAAACTGTGCATATACGGAAGATGTGCGCATATACGGAAACTCGGCATATACAGAAACTGGGCATATACGGAAGATGTGCTCACATCTTCCGTATATGCCCAGTTTCTGTATATGCATACATCTTCTATATATGCCTAGTTTCCGTATATGCACACATCTTCCATATATGCCCAGTTTTCGTATATGCGCACATCTTCCGTATATGCACAGATCTTCCGTATATGCCTAGTTTCCGTATATGCGCACATCTTCCGTATATGCCCAGTTTTCGTATATGCGCACATCTTCTGTATATGGCCAGTTTCCGTATATGCGCACATCTTCCGTATATGCACAGTTTCCATATATGCGCACAACTTCCGTATATGCCCAGTTTCCGTATATGCGCACAGCTTCCGTATATGCCCAGTTTCCGTATATGCGCATGTCTTCCGTATATGCCCAGTTTCCGTATATGCGCACATCTTCCGTATATGCACAGTTTCCGTATATGCGCACATCTTCCGTATATGCCCATCTTCTTTATATGCGCACAGCTTCCGTATATGCCCAGTTTCCGTATATGCGCACATCTTCCGTATATGCCCAGTTTCCCTATATGCACACATCTTCCGTATATGCCCAGTTTCCGTATATGCGCAGGACTTTTTCCAAGTAGTTATGTGCCAGCTACTCTGGATTCTTTGCCACTTTTTTAGGTACGGGACTTGGGCCACTAGCCAAAACTCCATGAAACTTTCAAAAATTGAAAGTAACATAAAAAAACCATACAAATGTAAATAATTGAACAAGGACTTGACTAGACCCCTACTAGCCATGACATACATTTTGTTAAACATGTCACAAATATGCATTCTACAGTTTAAAACAACAAATTTGAGCATAGGGGTCTCACACTTATCTAAGAATCACTAAGAAGCATTGATGCCTCATCACAACAAATTGATTACCATCTATTAAGCCATATATTCATTATTCATTCATTAATTAATCAAAACATTATGATAGCCATACATTCTCATTGTCATAAAACTCACTCATAACCAACATATAACCAATAGAAATATCAAGGATATAACAACCATATAAACCACATATAACAAGTATATTTACCCATAAAATACCAACGAGAAGGATCCCTTATTGATCATTGCATAGGTCGACTAGGAATGAGACTTCCACAAACCACCTAACCATAGATTGAGGTGAACTGAAGCTTTCTTTCAGCCAATCACCCTTGTGTCATCTTCCAAGCATGAACGTGGATCTCATAAAACATAACAATCAAAAGCAAACCAGGGCTTCCATAGGCAAAACCACATAAAACCTCAATCAATGATCCCACCTCATAGTCGAACATCACTCACCATCACTAGATTTGTCTCCACCCAAGTTGTCTAAGGCTCCAAAGTGTCTATTCCATTCAGGGCTTCCAGGATTAGTAACTCAACCCACAGTTGTCACTAGGCTTCCAGAGCGTTTGTCCAACCAAGGCTTCAAGGACTAGTAACTCAACCTACTAAGGGCTTCTAGAGCATTTTTGAAACAAAGGCTTCCAGCACTAGTAAGTCAACCCAAGTTGTTACAAGACTTCAAGAGTGTTTGTCTAACCAAGGCTTTAAAGAACCAATAACTCAAACCACAACACCATGGCTATCCAGATATGGAAATGCTAGGAAAAACCACTATCAATCTAGGCAATCCTCCATGTCAAAGACATTCATGACCAAATAACCACATGCATATGCCATGCATTCCAAAAGTAGTGAGGAAATCATATGTGTAACTCGGTATCTCTAGGAAAAACCTATTGTAGTTGTTGATCTCGATGTCCTCTTGTGCTTTCCTTCTTTTCCTTTGCCTTCTTACTCCAAATCCGAAGTATGCTACACTCCTCCAAGAGTTCTCCAAGAAAAGCTCTAAGTGTCTAAGAGTATGAGAGAGAGAGAGATAGAAAATGAGAGCTCCAAAACAGAACTGATGAAAAGCCATGAACTGAATTTGGTCAAAGCAACAGTCAACTCAACATTTCCAAGCTTAGTTAAATCCAATAAAAAAAAGTCATCAATTCTTCTACAAAATTCAGTCAAAGTCAAGATGTTGACCTGCAAAAACCCTAGCCCACAATTTGAAGTCAACAGTAGTCAAAGGGACCTGAAAAAGTTTGGTCAACCTTCTGGCCAACTCGCCCCTCCAAACATATCAAAAAATCAAGCAAACAAAGACAAATGCTCCATGGTCAATGCTAGTTAAAACAATCCCAAATAGAAGTAAAACTCGGTCAACAAAAAATAGACTCTCTTTCCTTTGCACGTGGGAACTCAGCGCTGCAACTTAGAAGTGTACGAACCAATATAAGAGAAGATGTGTGTGATGAGATGCCTCCAAATGATGTCAAGTGTGGTCTATTTATATGTCTTTGGAGGTTGAATTTCCTTGCCCAATTCGACTTGTACTTTTGTGAAGATGTGGATTCCACATGAAAAATAATATCTTTCCTTGACCAAGTTAAATTCTTCCAAGGGCTAGTAGAGTCTTCTTCGAATGAGTAAGCCTTCCCAATGGAGGGAATTTCTCCCTAAGCTACCAAATTTCAACAAAGGTGAACCACAACAACCAAGGTTCGAGGGTGAGGAGGTGAATGCCATGAAGGTGGAGGAGGTGAAGGCGGTGGAGATTAAGGTGGCGATGGCCGAGGTCACACGCATACTCAACAGATGTCATCTCAGTCATTAAAAATTTGCGGACTTGCAGGGGCAGAGAGTGTGGCCAACCTAACACAAGGCCCGTAACTCATTAAAAATTTGCGGACTTGCAGGCGCAGAGAGTGTGGCCAACCTAACACAAGGCATAACAGGAAGAGTGGGAAAACATTTATGGAATTGAATTCTCCGCCAGGTGTCAGCATGAAAACAGTCTGCCAGGTGTCAACGTGACAATGAAAGGGACGACGAAGGTCCCTTTCAAAGGAAAGGCCTATCGGCCTAATTAAATGACATCGCAATGTCACATCAATGACCACTGACTCCACCAAAGTCCAATAGAGTAATAACGAACAATTATTTTATAAACTTTGGCTAGAGTAATCACATGGCCGTCATCAATTCGTCCGTAAGGACCAAGTATAAAAATAAGCAGTTATTTATAATGCGATTTTTTGAAAACCTTTGTGGTGGGTTTTTCTGGTCAAAATCCGGCAGCAATTTATTAGAATCGTAAGTTTGATAGCTAGTTTCTGCACAATCAAAGCGTCCCAGGAGTTTTTCACGGTGCTGAATCCAAATATGCAGTTAAAAAACCATTTTAACTGCAACAAATCAAGATTCAACCTCAATTTCTTCCGCCGGATTCCGTCACCAAAATCTCCAAAAAGTCGCATTATAGACAACTCCTAAAAATAATGAGAATAACACGAACGATTCAGATTAATGCAATAATTAAGAAGTGCTACTAAGGGTATTTAGGTTGATAGATGTTGGTAGAGTAACTTTTTTCAGTTTAAATATTTGTATAAAAATTATAAATAAATAAATATATAGTTTTAGTAGATATATTTTTAAATCACATTTATTTTATATAATTATAAAATTATTAAATAACATAATGTAAATGTAAATTAAAATGATAAATTAAAAAAAATAAAAGTAGTTCAGTTTTATCAACTATATTTATTAATGTAATTATAATGATAATAATAAATTACTAATAAACAATTGTTATATAGTAGCTATTATATGTTGTTTAGTTTTAATATAGTTAAATAAAGTAAAAGTACTAAATTCGTGTTAGTGTTAGGTTTAGAATCTAGCTAATTTAGGTTTTATTGATTGGTAAATTTGGTTATTTTGTTAATAGCTACATTATGGTGGTGGAGAATCCAATCCTATCCATCGATAATAATGCCTTATTATACTAGTAATATATTTATTGTGAAGGTTGTCTAGAAAGATTTACATTTTAGGCGTAAAGTATAGATAAATATATTTTAAATGGTAGTTGTTCTTGCCAATTATATCTATGAAACAAAGATTGAATATATTCCATATATATATTCTAAAATTGGAGTTGATTTATTTACTAAGTTATTTCTTATTTGAATTGAAAATTATTTTAATTTATTATCAACAATTTTATACTTTCTTATTAATATTAAGTAAAATCACAACTCTTTTTACTATAGGTAAAATTATTTGTTAAAATGATTTTTTTAAGTGTCCAACTACTTGTAATATATATTAAATAAAAATTTATTATTTGAATCAATTTTCATTTAATTATTGATGAGTTTATGAATATAGTTATTTATTTCAACTAATAAAACAGGCAGGTACCAATATTTATTAATATTGAACTTGTTAATTAATAATATTTATTATAAAAGTAATTTGAATATTAGAAAATAGTTAAGTAATGTTTTAGTTAATTAATGGTTGATAAGATTTTATTTTGTTACTATATGAAATTGAAAAATTAATTGTCTAGCTAAGACTTGCATAAATTTTGGTGGGTAGCTATCACTAAAAAGTCTTATTTACCTTTGCATATTGATCTTATCTATTTTTATACCAATATTTGATTGAATTATGATAAGTGATAATTGATGGTATTTAAGTGAACATGAATATGAGCTATTTGCAAGAATTTTAATACGATGATTTTAATTTTAATCCTAAAATGATAAGATAAATATTGCAACCGTATCTAAAATTATCACACAGATATAAATTAATTACCTATATAACATTATGTTAAACAAAAACCGGTATAGCAAATATTACACAATGAAACTTGAATCAATCATATTATAGATAAATAGAATCTGCAATTTTCTTTTTATTATCAAACACAACGCAATAGTTAATGAAAATAAAACTGTTAATTAAATAAAAATGCCGCACACCTCTACAACATTTACTATAGTTGTGGGATGCATTCATTGCCTCTCTACTTGGTGGAAAGTTTCAGATTGAAATCCCTAAAATTTTGCTGGCTCCATTTCCTGTCACGGGATTTATTCACGGTATTCCAGAAAAAGTTTGTCTACAGCTCATCCCTTCCACACGATGTTGCAGCCCAACTCTGTCTAAAGCTCTCTTCATTCCTGTAAATAATCGAATTCATGAATCCATTCTTTGTCTTCTTCGTTATTGTAGTCTTCTTCCATTGCTCTGTACAAGTCTTCTGATGTAAAATCTGTTGAACAGACGAACGGAGAAGGGAGCAGACTACAGTAATGGGACGACTGCTTGTTCGAAAAAAATGAACTGTCGGCTAAATTAGCTGCATCTCCCCCAGAATGATCGTAATGAGGAGATTGCTGGTCACCTAAACTCGACATAGAAGACAGAGAATCTGTAGCTGCTGTTTCAACGGGATTATCAGCCAATGCCAAATCAATACGCTCGGATTCTTCGTCTCCGATGGAATCGTTCACAAGTACGTCGAGCCATGAGGATTTCCAGGTTTCTTGAACATTCCATAATTTGAAGGCTTGATTTGATATATGATTACTGGAGCCCTCATCGTTATAGCCATTTGCTCTTACAATTCCAGAGTGTCGCACGGCTGTTTTTCTTTTAACGGCAGTGGCTTTGAACACAGGATTTTGAACAGGAACAGGAGATTTTGATCTTGTTCTTCGATTTTCTGGAATCCTGAGTTGAGATTTGTTCATTGACATGCACAGCTTCTTGCCCATATGAGTGTTCCAGTAATTCTTGATTTCGTTGTCTGTTCGACCAGGCAGTCGTCCTGCTATCAGAGACCACCTGCACATACATTGTATAGTTGAGATTAATTCAATGGCAGATTTCGAAACTATTTCAAAACCTAAGAAAACCAAAAGTGTCATGTGCACTGATTTTCTACATCTCGATTGCCAAGAAGACGATGCAACCGAATAATGAGCTCCTCCTCGTCGGGAGAAATGTTACCACGTTTAATGTCGGGGCGAAGATAGTTCAGCCAACGCAACCTGCAACTCTTTCCACATCGCTTAAGACCTGCAAAACAAAACCTACCCGCTCATTTAGCCTCTCAATGCGCATTTTGTTTGCAATAAAAATTGCAATTAGAATTTTACTGAAACTCACCTGCTTTTTTAGGGATATTTTTCCATCCATCGGTGCCATGAATTCGAATGTATTCAGAGAGAATCATATCCTCCATGGCGGACCAAGCGCCGCGGCTAAGACCTTCTTTTGAACAGCAAGGGGATCTAACCATCTTCGATATTCTTTTGTAACCCGTTAAGGCTAACTGAAGACAGCTGATGATCTCCTCTAACACGGGATTGGCCTCCTCGCTTCTCTTTGGAAAGGCCGATGGGCATATTTACAGAGAAGCCAATGCCGCAATCAGCGAGCCTCGAGCCTCTTTCTGTTTATGGTTATAGAAATTTGAATTTTGTTTGGGCGGTATTTTAAATTAGAACTCAAAATTCAAATTCAAATTCGTCTGCTATTAAATGAGTACGGTGAACCTCATTAAGTCCTCAAACCGGAGGGACGCTGCGGGTGGCTGCGGGCAGGTAGCCGGGGGTTTCCATGGGCAGCCGGAGAGGGATGCCGGAGACAGATGCATGGTCCGATGATGAATGATGTATGGTCAATGATGCTCTGTGAAACTCTGTACCCTCCATAGCATTAATTTTGCTGTGGAGGTGGAAATAGCAATTGCCGTTCCGGGTGACCATCTTTGAAAATTTATAACAAATACAAAAGACGACTCCTGTGTGTCCTATGATGTGGTTGATTGCGATGTCTGAATGTTTATGAATGCACAAAACGGTGAATCGCATCATAGTCATAATTACGCTTCGCGAAGACACTGTTTCACATAATTATATCAATCACATGTTTTCTCGGTCATGTTAGGTTTTCACGGTATGCATGGACTTAATTGGTGGTTGTTCCCGATAAAAGGGGCTGCTGCCGCGTCCAAGAAGTAACCTATTTGCCAAATATGTCTGAAAAGTCAGAGTTAACATTTCCAAACATTTAATCTAAGATTCTTCCAAGGCCATCGGTTGTATCTACGAAATATTATTTGCCAATTATATTATAGAAGTTGGAGTTACTATTTCCAAGCACGTAGGTTCACACATTTCCAAAACCATTCACATATTTCCAAAAAAATGAAATAAACTGAAATGAAAATCATTTTAGCAGTTTAGAGTATAGTTACTAAGTTCGAATTTGAATTCAGATTCTAATTCCTACGATAAAAATTTGAATTAAAAATATCCAATTTGTAAAAAATTCTATAACAGATATTTTAAAGAGTAGTATATTTGTTAATTTCGTTCTTTATTTGTTTTAAACTTTAAATAAATTTTGTTAATTAATATTTTTAATAATATAACAATCTTACAAGTAAAAGTCATCTAAAAAAATTCTCTCCAAAACTTTTCTTTTTCCGATCTCAAATATAATATCTTTTTAATTTAAAAAATTATTTATGTAATAGATACACATTTACAAAACAAATTTATCTATAATTTCACAATATAATATATAATATTTTCATCAATGAAAAGCTATCAACAATAAAAAAAAAAAATCAAACATAGATTCTTTCCTTTCCTTGTAACTAATTAGAAAGACTGAAAAGACATAACTTTTCTAATTTTACTTTTACTTTCTATATTTTTGGCATCTTATTATCTTTCTTTCTATATATCATTCTTTCTTTTCTTAGATGCTAAGTTCCCTTTTTCTCGTTGCTAAGTTCCTAGGACTGAAAAAATAATTTTCCTAATATCATTTTTTTACTTTATATATTTTTGATATCTAATTATCATTCTTTCTATATATATACCTTCTTTTAACTATTTCCGTTCCTCAAAAACGTTTTTTATTTCTCTTTTTCAAAGAACGTTTCTTATTGAAGGAAAACACAAAACTTAGATATAAGTCCGCACTAGTTCAGCGTACCTCATGGCAAGAAGGGAAATAGAGGCGCTCCAATCTAGCTGTATAAATCAGATCAAATTTAGGCGAATTGTTCGGCAGTCGAACTGAATTAACGAAATTTGGTAACTATGGTTTAGAGTACAATCGTTGAATGGCAAGAGGCGTGGTCTCGCTCGCTTCTTCCAAAAGAGGTTACGTATCAATAATTCTCTGGAAAAATGTCACAATGGGCCTACATTTATTGATAAAGAATATTAATACAATGGTCGCAGATTCGAAGATATTCATAAAAATTAAATTTATGGTAATATCAATAAAAAAATATAAATAAAATTTTAATCAATTAAAATATAGAAAAATTAGATTTTAAAAAAAAATCAAAAAAATATTGAATAAATTATATAATTTTTTGGTAAATTTAAAATTAATGTCAACATCACTACTTTTAAAAATCCATATACTAGATTTTTAATCTTCTCCCCTCTCAAAAGAATAGTATAACATATGAGAGGCGACATAATTACTTAAAAATAAGAAAACGTTTGTTCTCTGATGTTAGCAAATCATTTGGTCAATCCCAGCCGAGTTCATTGATGGTAAGTGAGGAGCCGTCCATTAGATTCTTGGTTGTCCCCGGCTTTCAGATCCCTGGTTGAATTGTGTACGAACTTTCCTTATTTTTTATTATTATGTACCACATGGATAGGCTTCGGACATTGCGTCTTTGGAGTTTTAAGAAAACGGGCATCCAACTAATACGTTGCTCACATTTCGTTATTTATAGCATTTACATAGTATATATTTTGTTTTCTATAATATTGACTTAATTAGTGAAATTGGTTCCGCATTTTCGGAAGATGTGGTCGATTGTTTATTACTATGTATCTTTAAATTCAAATTCCAGATTAAAGAATTATAAATTCCACTCAGCATTACTAACTAACAATTTACTTTACCTTAATACTGGTGAATCAGTCAAAAGAAAATCACTCGAAATATAATTGAAGAAAGATGGTTTGGGCACAAAAATTACCACTGAATCATGGCCATTCTCTAATAGCGAATATCGAGTTCTAAATTCCGAAAAAAAACAAAAGAATGGACAGAGTCATAATTTGAAGCATATAGAAATTCACAACAAAATAAAATTGTGTGCAATAAATACAAATAACTTTCAATGTTTATAGATGAAAATAATTAATATTATTTTATATTAATGGAGAAATGGTTAAATAGTTGTAACATATTTCTTTAGTTTAGGATTTGTTCCTAGAGTTTAGGGGTTTGGTTGCAACTTTCTGATTTCTAAAGTTGTATTTAATGATATAATCTTTCATTGACGAGTAATAGAGTGTACCAGAGTGATCTCTCTGTTTTGAGTGTAGTCTGCAGGTGCAAGCCACACCTATGAGCTACATCTCCTTCTTTTCAATTATGTTCACATTTTATCTTGGTAGCAGAGCTCAGATTGGGTGAGCCTAATCTTTTATCACCTTTGTGGCTGAAGTACCCTTGTAGCTAGCTTGCCTATGTGGTAGAATTGCTTGTGTGCCTTGAAGAGCCTTTGTAGCCGCGTGTACGCAAGAGCTTTGTGCTCAATTGAGTAGGTGGACTGCAGAACACCTGGCTCGGACTTGGAAGTTTTTTTTTCCTGAGTACAAGGGGGTTGGCACTAGTTTTCTGCTTGGGAGCGCGCCAGAATACCAGATTGGTGCGTCTGTTTCGTAATTAAGCATGCCAAAATACTCTATTGGCACGGAATTTAACGGGAAAAGTGCTCCAGCAATTTTGCCTCGCACCGATTTTATCTTGGCATGGGATTTTCGCTCAGGAGAGCGCCAACTCACCTTCAAGGGGATTTGCGAGAAGCCTCATCTTCGTTTGACAATTTGCGAGGGGTGCAGATCAGCGAAGTTGCAGATCTATCTGGGAGAGGCAAATCGCATCAATTTTGAGCAGACCAATTTTTCGGCTGTATTGAATAATGCAAAATTTGCTCATCGGAGCGAGATTGTCAGATCAGCAGCAGAGAAGTGACAGATCTATCTGATAGGAATCTTTTTTTTTACTGTTGGGTAGATTCATTTTGTAGATCTGATCAGAATGAGTAATACGATGGAATCTTACCTTCACGAGTCTAGTAAACTCGATGGATCTAACTTCACGAATTGGAAGTTTAAGATCCAAACCTTGCTTGAGGGTGTGAATTCTTGGTCCATAGTTACAGGTGATGAGCTGAAGCCAAACACAAGGACACAGGAGCAAGAATGGGAAAAAGAGAGAACAAGGCAAAAGTTTTGCTGAAGATGTCCGTGAAGGAGAGTATTATCCCGGACATTAGAGACTGTAAAACGTCCGCGGAGATCTGAACGACCATCAAAAATCTGTATGAGACCGAGAACACAAGTCGAATTATGGCGCTTAAAAGCAAGCTATTTTCAACGAGGACGGATGAAAGGGAGACTGCTGCTACATTTGTTGCGCGAATTAAATATGTGAAAGACGGATTGGGGGACATCGGAGAGGCGGTCTCTGACTCTGATCTTGTCTCAATCACACTGAGTGGGATGCATGATGAATTTCAAATGTTTGTTACTGGATTGGCGGCAAGGGAGAAAGCACCCACATATGAAGATCTCACATGGAACTTGTTGCAAGAGGAGGAGCGACAGCAGAACCTAAACCCCCAGAGTGATGATCTTGCGCTGATGGCGAAAAAACAACCATTCAGAGGAAAGCAGCCACAGCAGCAATCTCAGCAGAAAGGAAGAATATCGCAGAAGAATTCTCATAAAGGTATGCTTGCAAATCATTTTGTAAAGAAATGTTATTATTGTGGAAAGAAAGGTCATATAAAGAATGAATGCTTTAAGAAGCAGGCTAATGATGGGAGGAGGAAGCAAGCAAATGCAAAGCACAGAGGATACTTTGTTGAAGAAGAAGATAAAGACTTCAGTCATGAATTTCGATTGTTCACAGTCGACTCTGCCCTTTCAGCATCTAATGAGGACGATATTTGGTATGTCGATTCTGGAGCATTCTCATACATGACAGGTAAAAAGGAATTTTTTGATAGCCTTGAAGAGAGTACATACGGATCAAAAATCTATTTAGGAGATGATAGTGGATACGAGATTAAAGGTTATGGCATGATTCCAGTCAAGTTAACAAATGGAAAAATTAGTCACCTTAAAAATGTTTTATATGTACCTGGAATTAAGAAAAATCTGATATCTGTATCCATGACGACTGATCAAGACATGCAAGTCGAGTTTTTCAAGGCTCATTGTGTAATAAAGGATTGCAGGAATAAAATAGTTGCAACATGCATGCGAGTTGGAAGCCTATACAGACTAGATGCAAAGAGTATACCAAAGCGAGCCATGGTTGCAGGAGGATCGACAACCAAACAACTCTGGCATCAGAGGTTCAGTCACTTGAATTTGCAGGACTTCATGTTATTGTAGAAGAAAGGTATGGTTGAGAGGCTCCCTATCTTTCATAATATTCAATTAAATTATGATGGTTGTGCCTTAAGTAAAATGCATAGAGAACAGTTTCCTGTGCATGATAGGAGGAAGGAAACAGATATTTTAGAACTAGTGCACACTGATATATGTGGACCTATGTAGACAAGGTCGCTAGGAGGAGCATATTATTTTTTATTTTTTAGTGATGATTGCACTAGATATTCATGGGTTTATTTTCTGAGTAAGAAAAGTCAGACTTTCCTATGCTTTATAGAATTTAAAACCTTGGTGGAAAAACAGTTTGGTAAGAGTATAAAAATTCTTCGATCTGATCAAGGGGGAGAATACAAGTTAGGGGAATTCATGAAATTCTGCAAATCTCACGGGATTGTTCAACAGTATACAGTGCCACACACACCACAGCAGAATGGAGTTGCAGAGCGCAAAAACAAAACTTTAGAGGAGTGCGCAAGGAGCATGTTACAAGGTAAGGGTCTGTCTAATAGCTTTTGGGCAGAGGCTATTAATACTGTTGTATATTTGAAGAACAGAAGTCCTACCAGGTATCTTGGCTTCAAAACACCTTTTGAAGCTTTATATGGATTTAAGCTAGTAGTAAACCATCTAAGAGTATTTGGGTCAAAAGCATTTGCCCATATACCCAAAGCTGATAGGAAGAAATTAGACCCTAAAGCAGTTAGATGCATCTTTGTTGGTTATGGCAAGGAATTTAAAGCATATAAATTATTTAATATTCATCAGACATTTGCAAGCAGGAATGTAGTGTTTCATGAACAGGTACAGGAAGGGAAAGATGGAAATGGTGATGATTGGCACATTCCATTGTTGATGGATGAAAGCAGCGAGGATGAAAGAGAGCAGGAGCAGAAAGAAGAACAGGAAGAAGGTGATAATGCAAACCCAGTGATAGCTGAACAAAACAAATTTGAGGTAAGTCCCCTACCATGGAAATCAAGTAAGAAGAGTCAAAAGCCATTAAAATTGAGAGACTATGCTTTAATGTCAAACGTTTTGAACATTGTAGAGCCCACTAATTACAAAGAAGCTAGTCAATTTAAGGAATGGAGGGTTGCAATGAATGAAGAGATAGAATAAATTCTTAGAAATGACACTTGGGATTTAGTTGAGCTGCCTAAGAATAAAACACCCATAGGATGTAAATGGTCGTTTAAACCAAAAATGAATGTAGATGCAAGTATAGAGAAATTAAAAGCTAGGCTGGTTGCAAAAGGATACTCATAGCAGGAAGGTATAGATTTTGATGATACTTTTACACCTGTAGCAAAGTTAAATACAATCAGAATGCATATTTCTTTAGCTACTAAATGTAATTAGGAGCTACACTAGCTTGATGTTAAATCTGCATTTCTAAATGGTGATTTAAAAGAGGAAATTTACTTAGTACAGCCAGAAGGGTTTGTAAATAAGGGGCGGGAACATCTTGTTTGCAGATTGAAAATGGCTTTATATGGTTTAAAGGAAGCACCCAGGTCTTGGTATGAAAAGGTTGATTCATTCTTTTTAGAGTATGGCTTTCATAGAAGTTTAAATGACCCAAATTTGTATACGAGGTACACTAATCCGGGGCAGATTATTTTGATTTCTTTGTATGTAGATGACATGATTATAACAGGAGGTGCAGATGATTTAATCAGAGGAATCACAAGGCTTATGGCACAAGTTTTTGAGATGAAAGATATCGGAAGTCTTCATTACTATCTGGGACTAGAAGTATGCAGAGATACTGGGAAAACTTTTCTTACCCAAGGGAAGTATGCCAGAAATCTGTTGGAAAAGATTGGTATGGATCAGTGTAGATCAGCAGTGACACCTTTGCAGCAGAATCTAAAGTTGTGCAGTGACGATGGCACTAAAGAATTTGATGCTACAATCTACAGACAGCTGGTTGGCAGCTTCATATATCTCACAACAACCAGACCTGGCTTAGCATACTCTGTTAGTGTGTTGAGCCAATTCATGTCAAAACCGCTTGAAAGTCACTGGGTAGCAGCAAAAAGTGTGTTGAGGTATCTTTGTGGTACTGTTAACTATGGCATTTTATACACTAACACATCTGATGTTATTCCAGTAGGTTTTTTAGATTCAAACTGAGAAGATAACTTGGATGATCGAAGGTCCATCACAGGTTATGCATTTAGCATAGGATCCGGGGTCATAGCATGGAGTAGCAAGAAGCAGAGTACTGTAGCCTTATCTTCGTGTGAAGCTGAGTATCAAGCATTGTGTGCAGCGACGTGTGAAGCGATCTGGTTGAGAAGGCTTCTCAATGATGCAGGAGAAGAACGGAAGAATTCCACCTCCATCAAAAGAGACAACCAGAGCACCATTAAATTGGCACACAATCCAGTGTTTCATAAAAACACCAAACATATAGACACTCAGCTCCATTTTATCAGAAAGAATCTACAATCAAAGGAAATTATTGTTGAATATTGTAACACTTGTCACAATGTGGCTGATATTTTTACAAAGCCTCTTGCACGTGTGAAGTTTGGATTGTTTAGAGGGATGTTAGGAGTCCAGGAGAACCCTTTCTCCATTAAGGGGGGAGTTGAAAATAATTAATATTATTTTGTATTAATAGAGAAATGGTTATATAGTTGTAACGTATCTCCTTAGTTTAGGATTTGTTCATAGAGTTTAGGAGTTTGGTTGCAACTTCCTAATTCCTAAAATTGTATTTAATGATGTAATCTTTCATTGATGAGTAATAGAGTGTACGAGAGTGATCTCTCTATTTTGAGTGTAGTCTCCAGGTGTAGGCCACACCTGTGAGCTACATCTCCTTCTTTTCAATTTTGTTCACATTTTATATCCTACTACAGTGATGCATGAATAGGGATGTTAGAAGTCAATGAAGTGGGACTTTGACACAATCGATTGTGAGGTTACTTTCAATATTCTGCAAAATGAATAGCCATTACTCTTCATGTTTGGGTTGTATATCGCTGTCATGATCAAGCGCTCTGTATTTAATTTTGACATGATCTCTCAGTCTTAGTTGGATGTGTTTTAATTAGATTTCATATTAAAATGTGTTATTATTTCGATTTGTGTATCTGTTAAATTTGATTATAGAAAATTAATTAAGTCGGTGGTTGTACCTTTCTATTAATTTTTCAAAGTACATATTATCATTACAAAATAAGAGTCTAATCAATGATAATGTACAAAAAATAGATTTAAAAAAAATAAATTAATTAATTAATATTTTTTTCAAAGGTAAACATTACATAAGACCATTTAAGTTTTGGGAAATTTAAAAATAATGTCAACATCAATATTTTTCGAATACGTTATTGCCACCACAGGGATAATAACGATAAAGAAATCTTGAAACAGATAACATATTGGTTTATTTACCTCTGCCCCTTCTCATGGACTCATAACCATTCTCATTTTCTTTCTATTTGTATCTATATTGAAAACTTATATAATTTTCAACATTATATTTGTATACCTTAGGTATATTATGGAAAGTTTACCACATAGTACTTAGTAAATGTCTTTAATTAAATCGCAAATTGAGCATTATTTGTAATTTTTTCATGACATTTTCTATACATCATATTTTTGACTTAGACAAACATGATTTGGGTCTCATTATTATAAATATTTATTTCCAATTTGTACATAATTTAATTTTATATATTCCGACCATATAAATTAATGAATTCTACATGACAAACTCATATATGATATTTACATTTTATATTTATGATATTTTTGACTTAAACAAACATGATTTGAGTCACATCAATATAAACATTTATTTGTAATTTATACATAATTTAATGTTATATATTCCAATCATCTAAATTAATATTAAAAACAATCATAGGAAGATTAATCTCCTTATGTGTACACCATATGTACAATGGTTATATATGGAGTCATTAACTTAAATGCATATGACTTAGCTCCATATTTATAAATATTCACTTACAATTTACACAATTTAAGTTGGTAGATTCCAAAAATCTAAATTAATATTACATAAAAGTATGAAAAAATTAGTCTCTCTGTATTTATTATTAAAAATTTTGTGAAATAACGGCAAGACAAAAGCCATGAAATAAACAATAGTGACCTAACCCTGTGACAACTTCTGCAAAGTTACTTACCAAGAGGTTGCTTCGAAGGGTAGAATAGTAGAGGAAGAAAGGGGGTGAGAGATCCCCTCCTACCAGGACGCGACAATAGGAGACTCCCACCAAAACACCAATAATCAGAAGTAAACACAAGATACAAACAGACTGATAAGACCCATCTTCAAGGTGTGATGGTAGGTAGACAACAGAGGAAAATGTCCGCCATGTGTGATAGAGAAACTGAGATTCATGATTCTAATGAACAAATTGGAGAGTGAAGGACCATGTGTTGACCTACAAGTTCATAGGAGAATGGTGATAGAGAAAGATCTTTCCAAGTGGATACAACAAAAATGGCAACCCAAAGGCCATATCGAGCTAAAGTTGGGAGCTAGAGACTTTTTTACGATAATATTCTTAAACCTGCAAGATAAAGAAAAAGTATTTGAAAATGGCCCTTCCATTATAATGTTGGTTTGTTTATGAGAGATTAGGGAGAATATTATGACCCAGTCAAGGAAAACTTTCTGGCAGCCCCAGTATGGGTAACATTATTCAGTGTCCCTACAGACTTCTGGGACCCAAAAATATTAGAAGGTATAGGAAATACGATAGGAAAATTTTTCAAAATAGCAGAAATGACAAAAAGAGGCAGATACACATCCTATGCGAGAATATGCGTGTACATGAACATAGCTAAGCCCATACCTAACTTAGTGGAATTAGAGTACCATGAAGAGATTTGGAAACAAACCTTAGACTATGAACATATCCTATTTAGATGCCAAAGGTGTCATGACTATGGCCACCTATTTAAGGGTTGTCCACTAAACCTATAGGAAAGGGAGAATGTTCCCAAGAAATAGAAGAATCCTCAAGAAGATAAGGAAGGCTTCCAAGAAGTGATAAGTAAGAGGAGACAAGTAAAGGAAACCCACAATACAAAGAAAAAATAATACCAAACTTAGCTTAGCGAAACAAATAGCTTTGAAGCGCTACAGGTAGAAAAAGAAGAAGAAAATTAGACACAACTTATGGAATATCAAGAGAAAGGAAATGACAACAGTTCGAGTCAAGGCAAACTGAACCCCAAGAGGAAATCTTAAAGACGGTTGGAAGATAAAGAAGATAAAGAGGAAAGGGAGGAGATGGAAACCACCACAATGGAAATCGACCCACGCAAAGGATAGGAACTTAGCATGGAAGAAGAAGTTTTGAAGAAACTATTGAATGAATGGAGACATTTAGATGAAAGTTTTATTCCGGAAGACCAAAAGAGAATATACAGAGAACCATTCCAATAGTATAAATCTAAGCAGGGCTAGGGATAGGTAGAGCTTGTTGAACAACTAGGGATGCATCAGGAAAACCCGCAAGATTATTCAAACAAAATAAAGGGAGGAAAGAAAAGAGGCAAGAGAAGAATCGATACACATTATGGGAGAAATGTTGGTGAACAAAGGCAGGGTGGTACTACTCTCAACAGTATAACCATAAATAAAGAAAGTGTCGTAATGATAGTTACATTCTGGAACATAAGACACCTAAGCAGCCGATGTAAAAAAAGATACTTGGCTGAGTGACTAAGAAAAGAGAAACCCCAATTAATGTTGCTACATGAAACAAATATTATAGGAGGGAAAATTGAAGAAATCCTAAGTAAGATTAAAATGAGGTATGAATGTATGTCTATAGATGCAAGAGGTAGCACAGGCATCATTGCAATATTGTGGAACCCAGCGGAGGTGACAATTGATTACTATATAGGCATGAAGTGAATCCTCACAGAGCGGTTCTACCTGATAGGAAATAAAGAATGCTTTAATCTTTGCAGTATACGACCCACATATCCCAGTGGAAAAGGAAAACTTCCTCCAAAGGATAAATATGCTAAGCCAACTACATGAGGAAAAGCTTTGGTTATTAGCAGGCGATTTCAATTTGAGAACAACGCTAGTAGAGAGAAAAGGGGACTTCGAAGGGAAGAACCAGAAATGGGGAAATTCAGGGATATACAAGAAGAACTACACGTGGTGGATATCCAACAATAAATGGAAAATATACATGGAACAATAGAAGTGGAGGGAACAAATAAATAACTTCTCGTCTTGATAGATTCTTGTCCATAGAAAATTTCATTATTAAAGATGTCTACTACGAGGCTACAATGGTATCGTGCTTAGGGTTAGATCATTGGCCCATCAAATTAGAAGTGGAAATGAAACAAGGAAATTGAAACAGACCTTTGAGGTTTGAATCCTTTTGGTTAAGAGAACCATCCTTCTTATAAAAAATGAAGAACTAATGGAATGAGAGTGAGAAAGAAGGGACAAAACTAATGCATACCTTTCAAATTAGACTCAAAGAACTAAAAGGAAAAATAAAAGAAAGGAACAAGGATGAGTTTAGCAACATACTTAGCAACATGAATTGATCCAAGTCAAGATGAGGAAAGTTCGACTGCAAATCATCAATGAGGGTAGAAGCGGGTTGCTAGTGGAGGAGGAAGGGCAATTCATAAATGAATTGGAGGAAAGGAGACAACAAGAAGAAATTATGTGGAAATGTAAATCAAGAATCCAATGGTCAAAGGAAGGGGAAAGAAACACAAAGATTTTTCATAAACCTATGATACAATATAGGCACAGAAGAGGAGATTCTCCCTAGTTGATCAGTAAGGCAATCGACTTACCCAAGATGAAGACATGGAGAAACTATTAGTTCATCACTTTCGGAGGCTACTGATGGAACATAATATAAGCAGGGAGGAGAATCTAAACAAAATCACACATCACATTCCCAATCTCGTTTTGATGCAAGATGGATAAGTTGGATAATGGCAATAATATCAACTTTATTCCTATCAATTTTACTTAATGGATCACCCATAGAGGTGTTCAATCCAACACAGGGGCTCAGGCAAGGTGATCTGTTTTTTCTGCACCTACTCATACTGGCCACAGAATGACTCGAAAGATATATAGAAGGGAAATTCCAAAGAGAATAGTACACTAGTCTTAGACTATAGGGGAATAATCTACCATTAACACACCAACAATTCGTAGATGACATAATGATGTATGAGCAGGCATGATTCAAGGAAGCCAGAGGGTTAATGGAGATTCTTAATTACTTCACAAGTGTTTCAGGGACATAGATAAATAACGAAAAGTCTGATATATTTTTCTTCAACACAACAACACCATCAAAAGATTTCTTAGCATGAATAATGGGATTTCGAATTGGTAATCTCCCCTTGAAATACTTAGGAATTCAGCTAAATGATTAATAAAATAGTGTGACAAATTGGAAAACACCCTATTGGCAAAAATCCAAGGGAGAATGAAGAATTGGACTTTCAGGACACTGAATATGCTGAATCGAGTAATACTACTAAGTTCAGTGCTACAATATATCTTGACTTATCAATTAACCAATCAAGGGATTCCAAAAAAAGTTTGCCAAAAGATGATAAACATCAAAAATTTCTTGTGGCAAGGGCCAAGATTGGAAAAAAATGGGCTCTCCTATTATGGAATTGGCTCAGCTAACCCATAAAATATCGGGGGTTGGGACTGAAAGACCCATATTCTCAATCAGGTCATGGGGGCCAAACTATGGTGGATATGGATCCAGGAAAGAGCAGACCTATTGAAGCAATTATGGGAGAGGGAAGTATGGCATGTCAAGCTCAATCGAAGGAAAGCTGAGACTCTAGGACAACAAGAGGGTATTAGTCTTCTGCAACTTAGCCTCAGACAATAGAAATTTCATCAGAACCCATACCTTCTGGGAAATAAGGAGAGGTGACAAAGCCAGATTTTGGGAAGAAGCATGGAAATAGAGAGAAAAACTAAACAACAAAGCTGAGCTCGAAATAGTACACCATTATAAAAATATCCATGAAGAACAAACCGTAAAAAACTTATGGAGCATCGAACCTAGAGAGTACTGGAGAAGGTGGAAACAAAAACAAGATTTACCAGATGCCCTTGAAACACCCCAATGGAAGGAATATGAGAAAGATATGGGAACCCCAAAAATCACAAAAGAAGAGGGGTCGAATATCCTCAGATGGGGATATAGAATTAAAGGGATTTTTACCATTAAAGAGTGATATCATCCACAAGAAGCACAAAACATACAATAGGGGACACAAAGATGGGGTAGAATATGGAAAGAAAAGACATGGAAAAAAATCACCTTCTTTGTGTGGATCCTCTGACATGCGCAAGCACTTACTTGAGACAAACTGCAAAATAAAGGCCTCTAGGGACCGTTGATATGCAGCCTATGTAAGGAACAAGCTGAAACAATTGAACATATGACCAACTCCTGTAGATACAGTGAGAAATTATGGAGAAACCATAATCAGCTCCTCAAAGTAAGTTATAGGAATCCAAATAGTATGAAAGTAACAATGGATAATTCGCAGAAAAAGCCTTACCAAAATCCAATCATGAATAGAGCTTGGAGACTTTCTTTGGGTTTCTTCCTATGGGAAATATGCAAGGAAAGAAATAATATGATCTTCAAAGATGAAAAAGAATAGAAGAATAAAGATGGAAAACAATACTCTAGAACATTAGAGAAACGATTATGGCAGAGAAATGGTATGCAGAGGAGTGGAAAACAACTCCATAGGAAGGAAGAATAATGATAGGTCTAAACTTGAAGCCCCGTATGCTAAATGCCTCCTCGTGGGAGAACCGTACCCCCAAAAGAGCGTCTGAGAACTACTTCACATGGGCTTAGAGAGATTTATCATACTTTACTTCGATGGAGCTGCAAAAGGGAACCCTGGGGCAGTGGGGACAGGAGGAGTATTTAGAGACGATGAAGGCAAAAAGATCTGAATATTCGCTATCGACTATGGCACTGCGAGCAACAATGAAGCAAAGCTTCATGCCTTGAAAAGAGGACTAGAGATAACAACAAGGGAGAGGATGTAGAGACTACAGGTGGAGGGAGATTCGAAAATGTCAATAGACATGGTGAAAAAGCTCTGGCAAGGGACTCGCTACAAAAAATTAGCCAAAGCTGGAGTATGGCAAGGCTATTTTAAGAGATCAACAAGCTAATTCGATAGATTGAGTACATCATCCCAACACATGTCTGTAGCATGGGTAACATGGCAGTGGACAATCTCACTAACTAGGGATGAGGCCAGGTAGGTAGAAACCTACACATAAGAGGACATGCGTTATTACAAATGGAGGGGATGCAGAAACTAGGGGAAATCCCAGAAAAAGTTTAGGAGAAAGAGGAAAACCACTGATCAAGTTGTGTGAGTGAAGGTGAGGTGGGCCATAAGGGATGGGAGTTGGAGGTGACAGGTACCACCCACTTGGGCCCAAGGACATAGGGGACGTCAAGAAGTGGGAGACTGTGACAGGAGGGAGGGCAACAAGAAGGATAGGGCAGGGTGGAGGAAGGTTCAAAGTGAGCACAGATGTGGGTGAGAATGGTAGGGAGAGAGGAAGGCATAGAGGCAAGTGAGAGGGTGGGTAGAATAGAGATAACAAGTGGCAAGAGTATATAGATATACCCATGACAATAGCACCTAGAGGCACGAGGCAGTTAATGAAGGACAGAGATGGAAGCATCAGAGGTTCATCATTTCGAGGAGAACGAATGAAAGAATGGGCAGTAGGAGGATTAGGAGGACATGTGGGAGATGGCACAAAAGATAATAGTGAGAGTAGGATAAAACAAAAAGAGGAAAAGGCAATAGAGAAAGAGGAAAGTTTCATGCAGAGAACAAAGGCAAGGAAATGAGAAAAGACGGTGGTGGACGCAAGAAGTCGATGCAGTCCAGTGGATATATGGGTCAACAAAAACCAATGGTATGTAATCCTCAATGTCCTAAACATTAGAATTATAGTAATGTTTAATTTAGAATCATTTGGGAAGGGAGCTCGGGAAAACTAGGACTCGAAACAAGTCGATACTAGAGGTTCATAGAACTCTAACCTGGTCTAGAATGATACTGAAGTGGAGAGAAACAATGAAGTTAAAGGGTCAACTTGGGAAGAGAAGAAGAGAGGGAATGAGGGCAGTCGAGGAGGCAATGGGACTCCCTTTAAGGGAGAGCCTAGAAAGATAACATCCCTGGCCAGGTGGTACTTGAGGCACAAAAGAGATAAATCAGGTAGTTGAGACACAGCTCAGGGTTTCCTAGAGGCCTATGAAGCAAAGCTATCGATAGCCTGGCTTGCTGTGAAACCAAACCAGAATGTCAAGAATAAGAACCAGGGGCTTTCTAGGGTCACAATTCGAGTGGAGATACCCGAGGGGAGAAAGGTTGGCAAGGGGAAACCTTTTGAAACATAGAGTAGGCATAAGGTTACCCATTGCAGAGACTCCTGTAGGACTCTAGAGGTTGACAACAAGTTGTGGGTAGTAAGGGAGAGATGAATCAAAGAGGAGAAGATTTGAGATGCTGAGAATTGTTAACCCAAGAGCTGTCGGGGGGGAATCAGAGGGAGAACGGGGGTAAACCCAAGTCGCCAGGACATGGGTGAGAAGACAAACTGAGAGCATATAAATATATGACAGTTTGTGGAGTATTCAAATAGATTATTGATATTTCCTATGTTACTGCTATAGTTTTAATAATAATCTGAGTGCAACACCTTTAGAGACCTGGATCACACAGAGCGTTGTAGCGAGCATTCCTATAGAGGAGAAAGAAACAAGTGAAGAAAATAGAAATAATTACAAAGAAAGTATGGCTAGAGAAGGAAAAGAGGTGGCTAAACGAGGTAGCAAAGGAATAGGAAAGGCAGGGAAATGGACCACTAGGGGGTATTCAACCTCCAACGGAGGCCAATGCAAGTGAGGCAGGAAGACAGGAAAGGAGCACAAATAGTACATGGTTAGCAATAACCGAAAGGTAAGAGGACAAATAGTTAGATGGGAGGGGGAACTCAATGACAACATCACCAACTAGGATATCGAGACAGAAGAGTGGGAAGCCATGGTGTAAAATCCAGGGAACACCCACAGCCACCATACTCTATTCTGACAAACAATCCTGTAATATTGGGTTACGAAGAACATAGTGGCCCAAGCTATGACTCTCAACAAGGAACATGAGCTAAATAAGGGATAGGAGGTATAGGAGGAAACCAAAATGAAGGAGCCTAGCATACTAGATCTCGAGAGGTTGATAGCAGTTGTTCAGATTCAAGCCTAACGGAACAACCTAGATCTGAGCAAGATAGAGCAAAGTCTATATGATATGAGGAGAAGAAAGGTGCCAGGGTCCATCGCTAAAGCCCCAGCCCTGGTGGAGTCCTCAAATAATGAGTAAAACAGCGTGTTCCTAAGTTGATGTTTCTTGTAGGTAGAATAGCAAATGTTCCATGGATGGTAGAAAAAGACTTATTTAAATTTTGGACATGTTTTAACACTGACAGGCGGCCAACTTGGTTTCCTAGGGGCAGTTAGAGGCCACCTGATACTATTGGAAAAACTTAATTATGGTTGGATAATATGAATAGAGAAAGTACTACTAAGCTTACAAAATTAAAAACTTTCGTGAACCATTTTATATCATTTACTTTAAAAACATACAATAAATCTCATAACACTAATTTCATAATGTCTTTTTAAAACTTTGTTTTCAGATTACAGAAGAGATGTGAGGCTTTTGATCTCTTACATCTATTGATAATTATATTCCTTAGTCACTCTCAACACATGTGATTATATATATATATATATATATAATATATATAATATATATAATATATATATATATATATATAATATTATTAAATATTTCTATTGTGAGATGTTTGGGAGTGGCATTTTCCCAACCTCATTCCTACAAATCCTTGTTGGCGAGAAGGTAGTTACAAATACATATTGAAAAAAACAATAATAAATCTAGATACTGCATGTAGATCGACCAAAAAAGTTAAAGGAACCCAAAAACCAAAATACATATGACATTCATCCTTGATCGACAAGATTACCCGACGCTAGAATGTCTAGACCTTTCCTTGGAGGCAGGGGAATGAAAAGATCTTCATGAACATGTGCTTCCATATGTTCCATTGTGCCCTCGAGACATTCTATCCTCTCCTAAATCCTTTTCTGATCATAGTACAGGGATATCAGTTGATCCATATTGTGTTGTTGATTGTGCTGAAGGTCCTTCATAAAAGAAATATTTTCATTCCATTCCTCACGTCGTTCCCATGCTAGCTACTCCATAATAATGGCGACCGTTTGAATTTGAGTTTCTAGAGAATCAAATGGAGGTGGAAGATCAACCCTTCTAGGAGAAGCGGGTAACTGTTGGTTTACTTCTTACACAAAATCTTAAATTTTCACATGGTGGGCTACTCCCTGGCATTAAGGTACCTTACCCATGCGAGCGGGACCACATTAGTGCTACATGGGCCTCGAAATAATAGTGGAAGGCCACCAACCCCATGCTCGACAATCCTAGAACCAAATTCCTTGAAAGCTCTAGAATATACTGGCATAAACACATCCAGTGCAATAAGACAAGAATATTTACAAAAATGTCAACTAGAGAAGAGTTGATGTCAGCCACACTATGCTCAGAACAAACCTTCGATATTAATTGACTCCTAGACCTAGCAGAAGGGGGATACCCGCAACAACTACAAACTCAACTTGGATTTCCCTAAGCCCAACAATACATTTGTGAGGAAGAATAAAAACCCAGAAGGGTGAAAGAATGTGAAAAAACCTTGAAGTTGGGGAGAAAGTTTTATCAATGGGATCAAAACAGACGTGGCCACAAACAGAGTCACCTTAACCATCAAACCCAACTATTATTTTTCTCTCACATGCACAAAGTGTCGACCTAGTGTCTATGCAAACCTCTATGAACCTGGGTCCCAAGTTTTATATATTGAACCGATATGGTCAAAGGTTATGAGCATCCAATGCTTCAAGCAATGTCCTTCCTTAGCATCATAATTTGGGGAGGCAAGCATGGGAAATATAATTAGACACCCTGTACTCCTAAAGAACCATTTCCTACTAATTTCCTTCCACCAGAAAAATCCAACAATTTCCAAGGAGAGCCCAAATACTGATTATACCATAGAACCGTATAAGAAACATGCTTAACATGCTTTTTCATTATAATTGTTACATAAGATGCAATTAAATATCCCTCCTTATTCTTCACTCATTACCAAAATCACCAAAATCACCCTCATTATATATATATATATATATATATATATATATATATATATATATATATATATATATAATATATATATAATATATATATATATATATATATTACTTTACCTATAATATCAATAATTTAAAAAATTAATATTTAAAATGGTGAATATTAAGATACCACTGAATGTAAATAGAGACATCCACCTCGACTTATCTAGTAACAATTTGCTCATCATGACTTTGTGTGATGCTCTCACCTCACTATATTTGATGCCTATGTTCAAAGACTAGAACATTGCAAATATTAGAATTTTCTAAGTAATTAAGTTTATAAGTATAAATTTAATTATTAATAATTATTTGTTGAGTGGTAGAAATTTAATTTGTATTGAATATTTAATTGTTAATTTTTTTTTTTGCTGAAGCAAGAATCGTGCCTTCTATTTCTTTAAATCAAACATAATTTACAATATATACATGTTTCCTTCCCACAAAATGGTGCAAGTCACAAAAGAAAAGGTCATGTAGAATCTAGGCCCTCCAACCTCAAAACGTTCATGCCAATCACGTATGAGTATTATCAAAACCAAGCGAAGGGAGTCGCAAGGCACAAGAACCCTCCCCATTAATACCTGCGCCAACAAACCTTTAGTTTGCCACAAAAACACTACTATCCATGATCCAAATTAAACCTAATTGTGGAGATGCCTATTGCTCCAAAAAGGAGCCAGATTTTTAATCCCCCAGTCCCACCAAACCGCGCACACCATCCTGATCGTTGATCCGGCTTGCAAAGATTGGACGACAACGTTGATGATCGCTCACCTGAAATGACCAATGTTTAATGTGTAATGAGGGTGGTTTTCATACCTTTCCCTTATCCACGTGTCAGTAGTTATATGGTGTCACTGCCCCGAATTCGAAACCGCCTTCGGCTTGAACATGGTGTGATCGCACCAAAACCACCCGAGAAGTGGTTTTACCTCCCAACACTGGAAAAAATGTTAAATGATGTCGCCTGAACAGGGCCACTGGATATTCTTCTCATCCTTTCCCTTAACTGTGAGAACCAAACTCCTACCTCTGGGTATTTTTGTTGTTGTGGTAACCTTAGTTGGTGAGGCAGCCCCTGGTGAGCTAACTATCATAGACCTGTTTGACAAAAAATGTGAGTCCTGCGTAAATATGCTCATTGGGTATTGTTTTCCTTAGTTTTGTTCTGATACACTCTCTTATCCTCTTCCACCTGGTTATGACAAAGTTCTTTTAGGCCGCTCTATGGCATTGCAAGCCAACCCAATGAGAGTTTGCTATCCTTGCAGGTGACACCTTGGTTTCCTAGAATATCTGCCAATTTGTTTGCCTTTCTATGGACATGGATGAATCTGAGTGTGCTTATTCCCTGAAGATGATCCTGAATTTTATGGAGCACCCTTATTAACCTCCAACGTTTTATAACTTTTTCCAGCCCTGTTCCATGGCTTATTTTCTTGGCTGAGTTGATGACTAACTCCGAGTCAGCTTCTATTATCACATTTTGGAATTTTTCCTATTTCAGAAGTTCTAAGCATTGCTCCAGTGCCATAAGTTCTGCCATGTTGTTGGTGGCTTTTCCTAAATAAAAATGGAAAACGGAGATGATACTTCCATTTTCATCTTGTAGAACTCCTCCAAAGCCCGCTATTCCTAGGCTATCTTTTGATGCCCCATTGATGTTCTATTTCAAAAAGCCTTCCAGGCGGGGGGCCGGGTTCCAGAATTCTTTAACCTTTTCCTTCACGCTTATTTTCCTATCCAAACCTTGTGGAATGAGCCCTTGTATGTCTAACTGTTTGAGTATTTCCCACTCTGTTTTTCAGAGAGATTTTTTTGGGGAGATCCCTAACTGTTGTGCTTACTATCTCTTTTAACTGTTTCAAGGTCTTCTCCAACAAGCAAAGAGAGGAATTCTTCACTTCTTTGAAAATTCTTTTATTTCTTTCTTTCCACACGTTCCATATTATGAAACTTGGCAAGAGAGCCCAGGTAGAGTTAAGAACTTCATTATCCAAAACATTATTCCTCGAATTGTTTAGAGTGTTGGTTATACCATCTTTGTCTCTATTAGACTGCTTGAAGAGGGTGGAAAAAAAATCCCATAACCTTGAGGTGAGAATGCAATTGTTGAGAAGATGTTCCATTGTCTCCTCTTGAGCTTCACAGAGTTGGCATAGGGAGTGTCCCAACATACCCCTCTTTCTAATATTGTCCCAAGCTAGGATTTTCCTATGGTGAACTAGCCACATAAAGAGTTTGATCTTCATGCAGCTTTTTCTCCTCCATAGCTTCTACCAAATTCTCACTAGATCTTGGGATTCTAGCGCCAATAGAATACCTTTTTCTTCCTTAATATTGAAGTAGCCCTCTTTGTTGTGACCCCATCTTAGTTGATCCTGTCCTTCAGTGACAAGAACCATCCTCTTATCCAACATCCACTTTAGGTTCTCTCTTCTCCTATTGAGGGTACTGTGCTCTCTGCCATCTATTTTCTTCCATGTTCTCCATTTTCCTATATTGCGAGCATGATCCCAAAATTCCTTAACTTTTACTAAACTTTGGTTGTCTGTCTCTTGCTTGAGGCCCATAAATTCCTCTTTCAAGAGTCTTGGTTCTTGTTTCCATTTGTCCTCCCAGAATAGTGCAAGATCTCCATCTTTGATTTCCCAGAAACTGTTTTTTTGAACCACCTCTCTGTTCTCCCAGGCCTTGTAACATATAGGAGAGCCCTTTAAATCTCCAATCATTCTTATTAGCTCAGAAAAATGCCAGGTGATGGCATATTTTTCCTTCCAGGTGCTTTCCCATTGAACCTTAGGATCCCTAACCCACCGCCACCAAAGCTTGGCCCCAAGAACCTTATTGAGAATCTCTGGATCATCCAATCCTAGGCCTCCATGGTTCTTATGTTTGCAGATTTTTTCCCGTAACACTAAAGCCCATTTTTTCTGGTTTCCTCCTTGCCCCAAAGAAAATCTCTTTGTATATTTCTAAATCGCTGTAAGATTCCGTTCGGAACTAGGAGAGCTAATAGCATAAATATTGGGATAGCTTGGAGCACAACCTTTGTTAGGACCAGTCTACATCATTCCAAATAGAAAAACACATAAATAAGTTGTAGGAATTAGGCATTAGGATTTAGAATATGACATCGAAACAAAAACTTAATGCCCACACACACACACGCAAACATATTAAAATTAAATAAAAAGATATTAATTTTATGTAAATAATTGCAATCAAGAAATTTTATTGTTTGGATTTTCATTCTTTTTTTGTTAAATTTAATAAGCTATATTTTTTTAAAAAGTCATTGTATACCATTGGTATATTAATAAAATAGAATAATTGGTTTATATTTTCTTAAGTGGTACTATATTGTGAAAATGATTGGGATAATAACACATAGTACATACCAAAATATTCAACTTATTAATTTTTTATTAAATGTTATATAAAGTAGGAAGATATTGTAAGAATATGAATAGGCAACAATTTTTTGTGAAAATGTGGTCTCTTGCATTTTCTTATAAAAACATTATTAATTTTTTTTTTTTAATATAAAATATGATGTAGAGACTTCCCTCACAACTATCACATGTATTTGTTAGTTGGCTTGTCTCTCAAACACTAATATATAATTTTTAAATACACCATATCATAAATATATAAGAGTTAGGAAGCATAAGAATAATTTTTCTTCCCTTAGGTCCCCTTTCCTCTTCTTCTCCATTAGACACATAGCCACTATCTTATATATTTTATACAATTTTTAACATTATATTTACATGAATTCATTATAGTATAAATTCATACCTCATAACACATTATACTATAAAATGGAAACCTCCTAATACATAGTAAAGATATTTATTGTAATTAAATATTTAGCTGTAATAATTAACTTTTTGTTTTGCTTTGAATTTCATAGTAAAAAAATATAGAATATATTTATATTATTAATATATAAAATCATAAGACTTTATTCCCTTAATAAAAATATTATTTATAATTTATATAAAATTTTATATTTAAGATACATTAAAAAAAATTAAACATCAAATAATATTAAACATTAAACATCAAATTATTATGATAAGCTAAAAAAGTATTTTATATCATTATTATTAAGATTTTCATCAATAAAAATGGAATCTCATTCATTTTCATTGCATACATGAGGAGATCTCTAAATGAAAAAGTGAAAAATATATCCCAGGAAAAAAGTTATTCTCATAAGAATACTTTGATATTTGTGAAAGACAAGTTTTCTTCAAAGTGATCGAGTAGATTTGAGGCTTTTGGCCGCCTCCAAAACCGAAGAAGTGGCTAATCTATTTTTCGTATGTATATATTATATATAAAGCTTTTGGATTCCTCCATCTCTCATGAACTGGCTAATTTATTTTTTTATTATATATACGAATATTATAAATTAATTTTTTTATATATATATATATATATATATATATATATATATATAAATTTTTTATATATTATATATAAAATAAATAAATAAAGTTGTAATTAAAAATATTACAATTTTTTAATTTGAATATTTTAGTTGAAAAAGGTTGAGCCTCTTTTGACAATACTTCCATTATTTGGTTAATAAATTCTATAAATCACATGTCGTCTCGAACCATCTTCATCGATCTTCTCATTTTATTTGTTTGTCTCCTCGCGCTGACAGCTCTTTTTCTCTTCCGACCTATCAACGGTAGGCTTGCCTGGATGTTACGTAGCCGTTGCGCTATCAAGAAAATATTCAAATATATTGATTATAGTAATATATTTATCTTATTTGATAGATTATAATAATATAGCATCCATGACAAGCCTACTGTCGGTTGGTCGGAATAGAAAAGGAGCACGAACTCTCAGAGCGAGGAGACGAACAAGAACCGACCAGTGTGAGATTGATTGTACACGAGTTATAACATGGGGCGATGACATCTAGATGCGGCGTATTCAATCTGACCTGATGTAGCCTGACCATGCCCAAATTTCAGTCTATTCATATTGCAATCCACTTTCGAAGGTGTGTGTCTACGTTTCATTTTCCTGGCGTATAACATTCGCTTTCTTTGGTCACTTTTCTCATCCTTTAGTTTGAAATTCTAGCACTGTCCTCCATACTGCATAAAGTGCCCGGATGGCGATGAATTTCCTCTCTATTTCAAACGACTGCAAAAGTGACGAGGGGAAGAACCTCAACGGGCACTTTATGCAGATGAGGAATCATGGTGGATCTTGCATGGAGAGCCACAACGGGTGGTGCAGCCGAGGATGACTTGCGAGCATCTACTAAAATTCTGAAAGGGAAAAGCCATGCTTCACATTCCAGACCTCAGATAATATTATACATAGACGAATACATTACTTTGGAGGAAGAATAATAGTATGGCCTTCAGCTTCATCAACAAATGTTTATTATTGTTTTGTCTCAATCTGGTCCCATTAGCAACTGTGAGGTACTATACTGCATGGTAATCGACTTTTTTTTTTCCTCTCGATAATTACGAGGTTAGCAAGAGATTAGCTTGCTCTAAATCATTTAGTTTTGTTTCCCTGAATTTAAATTGATCGTAGATTTCACAGATACTTTGATGTCAGAAGGTTGGACAAGTTTGGTAAATACATTCTAATCAATATAATTATATTAATAAATATCACATTAATAAGTAGTAGATGTATGGTAGGATTTTAATATTAATGCACTCATCTATTAATTTTTTTCTTTCTCTTATTAATGCACTCATTTATTAGGGCTCAAGAGTGGGTTAGAATTTGGAATTTATATGTGTGTTGTGTGGAAAGGTTCTGTCAGGGTATTTAAAGAAGAAAGGGAAATACAATGAAATTGCAAAGCAATATTTGTTTTGAACAAAGTCTTTAGGTGTATACTGTTTTTCACAAGTTTTAATTTTATTAAAGAAGTTAATAAGTGCAAATTACAAGATGACATCTATAGTATTATTAGTGCAAATTACAAGGTGTCATCTACTAAGATGAAGGTGTTTTTCCTTTGGTTTCTTATAGAGTATTTTAGTTTCTTCATGTCTTCACTATCTTTCCCTCAAATTGTCTAGGTTTACTCAAGGAGCTAGATAAAAAAAGAGATACAAGTTACTTAAGTTAGCTTAATAAATTAAACAAAAAAACTTGTGAATATAAATTTAGTTCAAGAGAACTGATGACGTGTCTATGAATGTTGGAACGAATTAAATATTTTCCCTTTATGATTGCCAATTGCAATCTATCTAGGCATGAAAACCATCTGAAGTGTGTGCATTTAACTACACAAAATTTTTATCGTACTGTAACAACTCTCACTCACATAATATACATGTTAAATAGAAAAACACAATTATAGGGTCTCATATATCTAACAATTAAGGAGATAATATGGCTCAATAAAAAAATTTACCTTAATCCTTTGTAACATTAACATAAGGGACATAATTATTAAATCAAATGTATAGCAAAGAAACAAACTTGGTTTAGTGTTGGCAATAGGTGCCACCACTGTGTCCCAATGAAAATGACATTGAAGACCTCAACTTTTTATTCTTTGTTTCCTCCTATAACAACCACGAGTTAATATTTCATGTAATAAAGTCATGGGACACGTGTTCCAAGTGGAATCTTGAGAAAATTGTCTTAGTGGGCAAAGACTTTGAAAAGGAAAAAAATACATTATTGGCATTTTATTGATGAAAATGAAGGAAAATAGGTGAAAAATAAGGTGAAAGGTCATGGATTTCATGTGAGGAGGAAATCGAAGTAAAATAGAGGAAGAATGAAGACAATTAAGGCCTCAATAATAAAAAGGCTTCTGAGGATCAATTCTTAGGTTTTATCAGTTCTTAGGTTTTTTCTAGCATGTTCTCAGTTGAGTTTTGAAATTGGTTTAAGAGAGAAGAAGTGCACCAATAGGAGAAGGAAAGAAACAAATAAAATGAAGGATAAGGAAAGAAAAGGAAGGACAAGAAAAGTAAGGATCAAGTAAGGAAATGTTGGATCAAGCGGATTTGACAAAGAGTACTTGTAGGTAACATATTGCATGTATGATTTCCTAGCTGATTTTGGCATGCACAACGCATGCATGTGTGTATTTGATTTATTTGTTGTCATTGGCATGGGTTCTTATCAGTTTCTACAATGTTTTCAACCTTGCCTTGTCATTTCTGGATAGCCATGGTGTCATGGGATTCATTATTGGTTGAGCTTGGGGTTGCTAGAAGGTTTTGGATCCATGTGAGATGGTCTCAAGAAAATCCCAAGGGTTATGGGGGGAGATGGTTTTCTCTGGGAAGCCCTCAACAGGTGGGTGGAGACAGGAAAGTTCCTCAAGGTATGGTAAAGGAATACTGATTTATCCAAGCTTGCAGTGGTTTTATGATCTCATGATCGGTTTAGGTGAGATCACAGTAATGTGAGGGTGGAGGTTGTTTAACCTCTAGAATAACTTGTTTGTTTAGGGATTGGTTTATCTCATGAGATCCCACATTCATGCCAGGAATATGGCACAAGGGTGGCTGGCTGAAAGAAAGATTTCATTAAGCCCAATCTATGGTCAGGTGCTATGTGGAAGTCCCTGACTTGGTTGGATTTCTCATATAATTAATAAGAGATAAGTTCCTTTTATATTTCATTAGTAATTATACTTGTTATTGTGTGGCTTTAATGCCTATTCTATTCTTTTTATTTCCCTGATTATAATCATGGTTTTATGACATATTCAAGTTATGGCTCTTAACATATCTCTACTTGTAAATGATCAATTAATGAATGCATGACATAATGGATGTCATTTAAGCTATTATGAGATGGAATTATTCCTTCTTGGTAAACCTCAAATAAGTTCCAAATCTCTATGTTTAGATATGTATTGATAACCTATAGATATCATGTTATTAATGTGTTTGGCATTATGACCATCATGGATAGACCAAGTTAGGTCTTAGTCCTTATGTGAGTATTGTGTTTAAATATTTTTTTGTGTGCAATTAATCATTCCAAAAAGTCTCATCAAGTTCTAGGTACTGATCTAGTCAATATCCTTGAAAAAGTGGCTTAAATCTCATAATTGATCACACATAAACTAGAGGGTCTCGATCACTAGCTTGCCTTCTCATGGAAGGGACTAAGAGCCTACGTCAATGAAAAATCAAGTTAACTCAAGGGTCAAGCACCCTAAGTGGTTTGTTAGCTCATGGGGTCATGTAGCATCTAAGGAAGGTCAATAAGCTCTTATTTTGTTGATTCCATTTACTTAACATTATCTAGGAGGTTGAGTCATGACATAGTAGCCCTTATCTCATGTCTACCCAGGGAAAACTGGTGAAAGTGGGTAGATATGGGAGGAGGTGTTACAAAGTGGTATCAGAGTATGGTTCAAACACTTAGACCAGGTGGGTTAGATGCGTGCGGTTATGCATGCATTGTCATGGTTATGGTTGCCATTCATGAGGCCATGGTATTAGTGTTGTTCTAACACCATAAGGAAGGCCTCTTATATTTAAAAATATCCAACACAAGAAATTAATTTCTCAAACCTATTTATGAGAAAGAAACATTCATCATATGGTATGTGGTCAAAAGTGTTACCCTTATTTATTAGGAAGACACTTCAAAGTAAAAATATATCATGACAGTTCTAATTACTTCTTGGAGAAATGAGTATGTTCAGAAGATAAACAATAATGGGTTATCGATATGATAAGCTGTTATAGTAAAACATAATATGGTGGCAAATGCAGTTTCAAGGATTGAAGAAGAAATTCAGGGGTTTATTATGTGTTATTTCTATTTTATAATTTGATTAGGTTGAAGTGATAAGGACATAATGATAGAAAGATCAGAAGATATGGAGAATTATTCAAGAACTACAAGAGGACCCAAGTAAATTAAATATATTTGTTTAAAATAGTGATTCGTTATGGTATTAATATCACATATATTTATGTAAGAATTCACAACTCAAACAAAAGATCCTTTTGGAAATTTACACTTCTCCTATAGGAGGGCATAAAATATCCCTGAAAATTTAGAACAAAATAAATAAGGAATTCTTTGGGAATATCTTAAAAATAATGTTCAAAATTTTGTTGCTAAATGTGTGGCCTACCAGCAAAATAATGGAGACAAAATTGAGACCATGGATCTCTTAGAACAGCTAGCTATACCAAGTCAACACTAGAAATAAGTTCAATGAATTTTGTTATATATTTACCCAAACATGAAGGAATGAATTCAATTATTGCACTAGTTGATCAACTAAAAAGTTTCCCTATTTGTCTCTATTTCCAATCCTTTTAAGGCAAACATAATGGAAACATTCATGGAAATAACCCAAAAGCTACATGGAATTCTCAAGACTGTTGTAAATGAAGAAGATCCACTTTTCACTAAAAAGCATTTGGAAAGAATGATTTTGTTTCTTTTATACTCAACTACCTTATCTCTGATATTATTTCCCTCAACTTAATGGGAAAATAGTATTTAATAAATATTTAGAAGGATATTTTTGTTGTTTTCCATTTTATAAACAAACACAATGCGTAAAGTGGTTTCCCTTCATACGATTGTGAAATAAAAATCCTTCCATACTCGATAATTTTTTTTTTATCATTTCTAGTATTTTGTGGGTATTGTCCTCCACCCATTACATCACCCTTGAAAGGAACTATAGAGATTCAAGCTCTAGAGGACCACATATGACACTAATAAGAGGTTCTCAAACTATTTGAAGGAAAATTGGTTATAAAACAAAATAAATTGGAACAACAAGAATATCTTGATTGTAATGAAATAGTTTTAAACTGGGGGATTTGATATTTTTGACACTACAACCATATAAAGAAATGTCCCTCAAGAAACGAAATAAGGACAAAAATTTAACATCCGGATATTATGGCCACTACAAAGTGTTGAAGAGGGTTTGAAGTATGGATTCAACTTTTCTTTACCTTCACATTTGCATATAATCTTCCATATTTATTTCTTAAGAAGGCAATTTCTAACTATATCATTTTCCAAATTATTCTACTAGAGATTAATGAAGAAGGGAAAACCATACTAAAAAAAAAATATTCAAACAAGGAGTAAACCATATGGAATTAAACAATTATTAAGCGGATGATCAAATTGAATAGTGTAACAGTGGAAGAAGTGACATTAGAAGATGTGTTATTCTTATAGAAACACCTGCAAGTAGTGAATGGTTGGGGATATCATTTTTTCAATTGGGGGAGTATGTTAACCATGAAACACCTTATTAAGCACTAGGTATTGACTGATAATATATCTAGTGCTATATCATTAGGTGAGAAAAAACTTTCCATTGTACCATTTCATTAGAATTGTACCCTTTCTCTTTCTCTCTCTCATAATATATATATATATATATATATATTATATATATATATATATAAAATACACCCACACACACTAAAGCGTTGTAGTCTTAAGATCATGGAATTGTTTCCTTGGTATTAGGGAAATTGTAAAAAGAGGTTTCTCCTTCGTATGTAATTTTATTTTCATTGCAAACTTTTAATCTACTTAAATACTACAATTCCTCTTAAAATGGAGTGTGTCCTTTGTTTCATTTTCCTTATGTATACCTCTTGGTTATTTTTGTTATCTTTTATAATTATTTAAATTCAAATTTTGGCACTACAAATTCCTACATGCCTATGAATTTCTATTTAATTTCAATTCCCTACATAGGAAACTAGAGGACAACTCATTAAGGGAACTTTGAAGTAAACAATGGGTTTGGAAATGAAAAATGTACTAATAAAATAAACTTTAAAAGAACTAGTAGGATTCAAGATTATGATCTCATCCTAGTTGGTACATATATTTTGAAGTAAAATAAGAAAACTACTCTTTAAGCATATTTTCAAGTTATCACCTCATAGGTTTACTGAATGTTTAGGTGTGGGCACTCATTAGATGTACAATTAGATTCATCAACCAATGCCAACCCACTCTACAAACTCTTGCATAGATACATACTTAAATAATTTAAAGTAAATGGAAAAACTATGCTTATTTCAAGAGACATATTTTTTACACTTGAAATTTAAGTAAATATATAAAGAAGCAACATACTACAAAAAAATGTAGTTTTATTTATTTTACAATAAAAATTTATAATTCAAAATTTAATACTTTTAATAGCACTTTATTATGTTCCTTAGAATACCTACTTTTATCGCAAAATATTCCTACAATAGTAGTAGTCACACAATGTAAGTGAGGAATCACATCAGATTTTTGGTGCAAGGCCATAACAAGAGATGGACCCTATATTGACTTGTGAACATTGATAATAATTTGAAGGGATCAAAACATAATTTGTAAAATATTGAAGAGAAATTTGAAAATTATGCTTGGAAACATATCTTGTAGTGGTTTTCAAGCTAAATAATAAATCACTTTATCTTATTAAATGTAAACAGATGGATTGTAACAAAAAATAATACCATAATATTAACACACTCAACAAATATTTATTAGTCTCATGCCACTGGAATCTAAACATAATAATGATATTTATGAAGTAATAAACACTTAGTTAGGATGATTCTCTTTCAAAAATTACCAAATAAAAATTCTTTAAATAACTAACTAACTAACTATATATATATATTTCAAACTTGGATAAAAAGTGCTAATATTGTCCTTTCAAATCATCAACAAAACTATTCATTACAAAGACGTGTTAAATATCTAATTGTATTAAACCATACCTTAATTACAAAGACATGTTAAATATCTAATTGTATTAAACTATACCCTCTTATTGTTGTATGTTGTATAGCTTTCATGTTTGTTATCATATATAAAACACTATGTAAATGTGAGTAATATTTGGTAAATCTATGAGGTAAAATGACTGAGCAGTTGAAAAGCACTTGGTAAATCTGTGAGGTAAAGTGACTGAGTGGTTGAAAGTGGGTACACATGCTCCAACCACATCTCTTATGCATAATGCATAATAAATACATATTAAGAATAATAAAAATAGAGTTGGAATTTCTTCCCAAATTTTTATTATTCTTTGTGTATGTGTGTTCATGTGGTTTCCCAAATGTAACATGTTCTTGTAGGTTGTGATCTAGGCTTACAATATCTGGCACCATTTCCACCTTTATTTGGCTAGGTGACAGCAACATCGAACGAAATAGTGGAATGAACCTACACAACGAAAACAAAAAAGATTAAACTGCAAATGGCAAATGCCGTTGTTCTACAAGTTGCTGCCTAAGAAAAGTTTGTTGCCCAGAAAATTGTTCGTGAATGCTAAAAATCATAAAAGGGAAAAAGCTTGCAAATTTACAAAAGAAAGTGTATTTTTGAAACCGCTCGTGAATGGTCGGATGCTGCGCTGAATATAAAAGTTTTTTGTGAAGATGTGAATGGAAAGATCGTTAAAATACTTGATGAACGTAAACATTGATCGCATGTGCTTGAGGACGTTGCATTAAAAAAGAAAAGCCAAGACAAGCAACTGAATAAAGATATTGATTGAGCAAAGATCATGAGCCAAAACAGAATTCTCCGTGCTAAGGAGACTGCTGGTAGAATGACGTATTGCTAAGGTACAAGTCCTTGATCACGGTATATTTAACAATGGTTTCCATGGGCACACACAAATATATAAATTGGGTAGACGCAAATATAAAAAGTCGGGTAACGATGATGGTTTGAAGAATCGACTTGCTCAATCTATTCGTAGATCCTGCCCATCTGGGTCGAAGTTGATATACACTCTGACCTGCTCCAGCATTCAACTTGGTCGACCACTCAATACAAATTTGGAAACCTAATCTAACTTGATTATGAAACATACTATGCTGACTAGAGTAGTCGACTAGGCTAATTTCGTCGACTTATTCAGCAATCTGACAATGTCTAATTTTGTTTCAGCGATAGTCGATTTGTTGGAGCCATAGTCTCATACAAGTACTTCAATGACTGAGTTGTCCCGGCTGACTTCCGAAGGAACCAATGTTGCTGCAGTGGAACTTTGTTGAGAAATTAAGTTGTGGTAGAGTCAAATCAAGACGTCAGAGTAAGAGTAAGTATGCAGTAAGTGATTGGAAATTTTGAGGCAAGGGACATTGTTCATTGACCGAAATGTGTTGAGCATTGTGATATATGCTATCAAAACTTATAAATTGTAAATGAATTTTTATAAAAAAAATATGAAAGGATTAGTATCAAGAATAAAGTTAAGTTAGGATTTGTTTAATGTAATGAAGCTGGCCAGTCTTGACTAATGTTTCAAAATATCTAGTTGAAATTAGTTTTCAAATATTGATGTTAAAAAAATCATTAGCTAAAAAGTTAGTGAGCCATATAAAAGTCAGGTAATATTTATATTTCATATCATTTGTGAAATACAAACTCTCTAAGAACAAACAAAGTTAACAAACTTGGATAAAATCAATATCATTTCTCCACAAAATATAAAATTTTGTTATTTTCATTTAATTATATTAAAAAATAATAATAAATAAATAAATTTAGTTTATCTAAATAACAAGCTATAAAAAAAATTTCTTCTCTTTTTCCAAAATTAATAACATATATATAATTTTTCTAAATATCTAGACAATCAAGTCATTCCGCTTCCATACCTACTTTATCTAATAATTGTTTTATATTTTAATAAACTATAATTATCCCGCTGCATTTTCTTTGTTAGTATTATATTGTGAAAGTCATTGGGGTATGAACACATACCCCAAATCAAAATATTGAACCTCCTCTGGTATAAAAAACTTGTGTATGAGCCTGGACAGGTACAGATTTCAGAGGATGCTTTTTATTTTTATTTTATGAATTTATATTGCCCAACCGCTGTATTTAACGATTGGCTTTTTTAATGATGGGATTTTAAACCAAAGATATATGCCATCCTTATATGAAGTATATAAAACCTCATATAACAAGGTTGTATAGTTAGTTTTTTTGGAAGTTAGTTGCATTATTGAATTTTAAAATGTGTGAATTAATGATTGTATTTTAATAATGGTTATTTTGTAGATATTTTTGTTTACGTTATGTATCTTTAAATTAGAGTAAGAAATAAATAAGACATATATAAATGAATAAAGTGTTTTTAGTAACCATAAAATACTGCTAATGACTGGAAACTTAGTACTTGAATGTTGAAACCAAAATTCCGGAACCATACTTCCAATAAAAAAATGTTTCTACCAAAAGTGATAAAAAAATATTGATAACGTTGAAACCAAAATTCTAGAACCATACTTCCAAAGCAAAAAATGCTTCTACCAAAAGTAGTAAAAAAATTATTGTTATCTTGCATTGAAAATCTGCTAACTCAACCTGCTAACATATACATATATATAACTTCTCATCGAATTCTATTTTTACACAATATTATGTCTGTTTGAATACATATGAATATGCTCAAAGTAAACATAAAAAATATATATGAATATAGTAAATATGAACCAAAAAATATATGTTCTACACAAGTGAAACAAACACTCAAGTAGAGATTTTTATCAAACACAATAAACGAATTAATTAATTAAGAAAATATTGCCATTGTAATGTCTTCACAATTACCTTAATTAGTATAATCTTTAATAAAATTATGATATATATATCTTTTAATAATGTGTTTTTGAATGCATAATAATTTAAAGATATTTCGATTTACGCAACCTTGCGTTCCATCTTTCCTCAAATAAAAAACACCCAAAAAAATTAAACTTATAGTAATACCAACAACAAAAATACAAAGTTAACTAAGCTGGTCGCTGTACATTGCCATTGTACAATGCCCCAGTGAGAATAAGATTCTAAAAAAGCAAACAAACAAAAAATTCAAAAATAAGATAAAATAATTTAATTTTTAATAAATTTAAAATTAATATCAACATTAATATATTTTTTCATGCCGGAAGAAATAATAACCTAAAATACTATACCATTAATTTAATTTTATAAAATTCAAAATCAATGTTGAAAGACAATGACATGAGTATGCCTAACAACATAGCTGTCTTACTCGGACATGTTACGGATGACCATCTTTGAAAGTTTATAACAAAGGAGTTGTCTATAATGCGACTTTTTGGAGATTCCGGTGATGGAATCTCGCTGAAGAAATGAGGTTAAATCTTGATTTTTAGCAGTTAAAATGGTTTTTAATTGCATATTTGGATTGAGGGCCTCAAAAACCCCTGGGAGCCATTGATTGTACAGAAACTAGCTATCAAACTTGGGATTCCAATGAATAGCGGCCGGATTTTGACCGGAAAAATCCGCCAAAAAAACTTGCAAAAAGTCGCCTTATAGACTACTGCTATAACAAATACAAAAGACGACTCCTGTGTGTCCTATGATGTGGTTGATTGCGATGTCTGAATGTTTATGAATGCACAAAACGGTGAATCGCATCATAGTCATAATTACGCTTCGCGAAGACACTGTTTCACATAATTATATCAATCACATGTTTTCTCGGTCATGTTAGGTTTTCACGGTATGCATGGACTTAATTGGTGGTTTTTCCCGATAAAAGTGGCTGCTGCATCGTCCAAGAAGTAACCTATTTGCCAAATATGTCTGAAAAGTCAGAGTTAACATTTCCAAACATTTAATCTAAGATACTTCCAAGGCCATCGGTTGTATCTACGAAATAGTATTTGGCAATTATATTATAGAAGTTGGAGTTAATATTTCCAACCACGTACACTCACACATTTCCAAAAACATTCACCTATTTCCAAAAAAAATAAACTGAAATGAAAATTAATTTATCAGTTTAGAGTATAGTTACCAAGTTTAAATTCGAATTCAGATTCGAATTTCGTATCATACTATAAAAATTCGAATTAAAAATATCTAATTTGTAAAAAATTCTATAATAGATATCTTAAAGAGTAGTATATTTGTAGAATTGAGGCTTCTGTGATCCATCAAATTTGTAAGAAGAGCTTCGGCGTAAATCACATGAAAAAGACGCGTTTCGAACCAACTAGTGTGGTTCATCATCACGACAAACCAGTTGGTTCGAAACGCGTCGTTTTCATGTGATTTACGCGGAAACTCTTCTTACAAAAGTAGTATATTTGTTAATTTTGTTCTTTATTTGTTTTAAATTTTAAATAAATTTTGTTAATTAATATTTTTAATAGTATAACAATTTTACAAGTAAAAGTCATCTAAAAAATTCCCTCTAAAATTCTTCTTTTTGGGATCTCAAATATAATATCTTTTTAATTTAGAAATTTATTTATGTAATAAATACACATTTATAAAACAAAACTATCTATAATTTCGCAATAATTGGAAAGACTGAAAAAACATAACTTTTCTAATTTTACTTTTACTTTCTATATTTTTGGCATCTTGTTATCTTTCTTTTCCTGGATGCTAAGTTCCTTTTTCTCGTTGCTAAGTTCCCAGGAATGAAAAAATTAATTTTTCTAATATCACTTTTTATATATTTTTGATATCACTTTTTATATATTTTTGATATATATATATATATCCTCTTTTAACTATCTCAGTTCCTCAAAAACGTTTCTTATTTCTCTTTTTAAAGAAAGTTTCTCATTCAAGGAAAGCACAAAACTTAGATATAGGTACGCACTAGTTCAGCGTACCTCATGGCAAGAAGGGAAAAAGAGGCGCTCCCATCTAGCTCTATGAATCAGATCAAATTTAGGCGAATTGTTTGGCAGTCGAACTGAATTAACGAAATTTGGTAACTATCGTTTAGAGTACACTCGTTGAATGGCAAGAGGCGTGGTCTCGCTCGCTTCTTCCAAAAGAGATTACGTATCAATAATTCTCTGGAAAAATGTCACAATGGGCCTACATTTATTCATAAAGAATATTAATACAGTGGTCGCAGATTGGAAGATATTCATAAAAATTAAATTTATGGTAATATCAATAAAAAAATACAAATAAAATTCTAATTAATTAAAATGTAGAAAAATTAGATTTAAAAAAAAATTCAAAAAAATATTAAATAAAATTATATAATTTTGTTAAATTTAAAATTAATCTCAACATCACTGCTTTTAGAACCCATATACTAGTTTTTTAATCTTCTCCCCTCTCAAAAGAATAGTATAACATATGAGAGGCGACATAATTACTTAAAAATAAGAAAAAGTTTGTTCTCTGATGTTAGCGAATCATTTGGTCAATCCCAGCCGAGTTCATTGATTGTGAGTGAGGAGCCCGTGCATTAGATTCTTGGTTGTGTCCCCGGCTTTCAGATCCCTGGTTGGATTGTGTACGAACTTTCCTACTTCTTTATTATTATCTACCACATGGATAGACTTCGGACATTGCGTCTTTAAATATTCTTACGCATGGAGTTTCAAGAAAACGTGCATCCAACTAATACGTTGCTCACATCTCGTTATTTATAGCATTTACATAGTATATATTTTGTTTTCTATAATATTGACTTAATTAGTGAAATTGGTTCCGCATTTTAGGAAGATGTGGTCGATTGTTTATTACTATGTATCTTTAAATTCAAATTCCAGATTAAAGAATTGTAAATTCCACTCAGCATTACTAACTAACAATTTACTTTACCTTAATACTGGTGAATCAGTGAAAAGAAAATCACTCGAAATATCATTGAAGAAAGATGGTTTGGGCACAAAAATTACCACTGAATCATGGCCATTCTCTAATAGCGAATATCGAGTTCTAAATTCCGAAAAAAAACAAAAGAATGGACAGAGTTATAATTTGAAGCATCGAGAAAGTCACAACGAAATAAAATTGTGTGCAATAAATACATATAACTTGCAACGCATATATATGAAAATAATTAATATTATTTTGTATTAATGGAGAAATGGTTAAATAGTTGTAACGTATCTCTTTAGTTTAGGATTTGTTCTAGAGTTTAGGGGTTTGGTTGCAACTTCCTGATTTCTAAAATTGTATTTAATGATGTAATCTTTCATTGATGAGTGATAGAGTGTACCAGAGTGATCTCTCTGTTTTGAGTGTAGTCTGCACGTGCAGGCCACATGTGAGCTACATCTCCTTCTTTTCAATTCTGTTCACATTTTATCTTGGTAGCAGAGCTTAGATTGGGTGAGCCTAATCTTTTATCACCTTTGTGGCTGAAGTGCCTTTGTAGCTAGCTTGCCTATGCGGTAGAATTGCCTGTGTGGCTTGAAGAGCCTTTGTAGCGGCATGCACACAAGAGCTTTGTGCTCAATTGAGTAGGTGGACTGCAGAACACCTGGCTCAGACTTGGAAGTTTTTTTTCCCTGAGTAGAAGGGGGTTGGCATGGGTTTTCTGCTTGGGAGCGTGCCAGAATAGCAGATTGGTGCGTCTGTTTCTTAATTAAGCGCGCCAGCGTGCCAAAATGTCGTATTGGCACGGAATTTAACGAGAAAAGCTCTCCAGCAACTTTGCCTCGCACCGATTTTATCTTGGCGCAGGATTTTCGCTCAGGAGAGCGCCAACTCACATTCAAGGGGATCTGTGGGAAGCCTCATCTTCGTTTGATGATTTGCGAGGGGTGCAGATCAGCGAAGTTGCAGATCTATCTGAGAGAGGCAAATCGGATCAATTTTGATCAGACCAATTTTTCGGCTGTATTGAAAAATGCTGAATTTGGTCATTGGAGCGGGATTGTCAGATTAGTGGGAGAGAAGTGATAGATCGATCTGACATGAATCTTTTTTTTTACTGTTGGGTAGATTCATTTTGTAGATCTGATCAGAATGAGTAATACAATGGAATCTTACCTTCACGAGTCTAGTAAACTCGATGGATCTAACTTCACGAATTGGAAGTTTAAGATCCAGACATTGCTTGAGGGTGTGAATGCTTGGTCCATAGTTACAGGTGATGAGCTGAAGCCAAACGGAAGGACACAGGAGCAAGAATGGGAAAAAGAGAGAACAAGGCTAAAGTTTTGCTGAAGATGTCCATGAAGGATAGTATTATCCCGCACATCAGAGACTGTAAAACGTCCGCGGAGATCTGGATGACCATCAAAAATCTGTATCAGACCCAGAACACAAGTCGAATTATGGCGCTTAAAAGCAAGCTATTTTCAATGAGGATGGATGAAAGGGAGAGTGCTGCTACATTTGTTGCGCAAATTAAAGATGTGAAAGACAGATTGGGGGACATCGGAGTGGCGGTGTTTAACTCTGATCTTGTCTCGATCACACTGAGTGGGATGCATGATGAATTTTAAATTTTTGTTATTGGATTGGCGGCAAGGGAGAAAGCGCCCACATTTGAAGATCGGACAAGGATCTTGCTGCAAGAGGAGGAGCGACGGTAGAACCTGAACCCCAGAGTGATGATCTTTCGTTGATGGTGAAAAAACGACCATTCAAAAGAAAGCAGCCATAGCAACAATCTCAGCAGAAAGGAGGGACATCACAGAAGAATTCTCATAAAGTTATGCTTGCAAATCATTTTGTAAAGAAATGTTATTATTGTGGAAAGAAGGGTCATATACAGAATGAATGCTTTAAGAAGCAGGCTGATGATGCGAAGAGGAAGTAGGCAAATGCAAAGCCCAGAGGATACTTTGTTGAAAAAAAGATAAAGACTTCAGTCATGAATTTCGATTGTTCACAGTCGACTGTGCCCTTTCAGCATCTAATGAGGACGATATTTGGTATGTCGATTCCAGAGCATTCTCATACATGACAGGTAAAAAGGAATTTTTTGATAGCCCTGAAGAAAGTACATACGGATCAAAAATCTATTTAGGAGATGATAGTGGATTCGAGATTAAAGGTTATGGGGTGATTCCAGTCAAGTTAACAAATGGAAAAATTAGTCACCTTAAAAATGTTTTATATGTACCCAGAATTAAGAAAAATCTGATATCTGTATCCATGATGACTGATCAAGATATGCAAGTCAAGTTCTTCAAGGCTCATTGTGTAATAAAGGATTGCAGGAATGAAATAGTTCCAACAGGCATGCGAGTTGGAAGCCTATAGAGACTAGATGCAAAGAGTATACCAAAATGAGCCATGGTTGCAGGAGGATCGACAACCGAACAACTCTGGCATCAGAGGTTCGGTCACTTGAATTTGCAAGACCTCATGTTATTGTAGAAGAAAGGTATGGTTGAGGGGCTCCCTATCTTTTGTAATATTCAGTTAAATTGTGATGGTTGTGCCTTAGGTAAAATGCACAGAGAATAGTTTCCTGTGCATGATAGGAGAAAGGAAACAGATATTTTAGAACTAGTACACACTGATATATGCGGACCTATGGAGACAAGGTCGCTAGGACGAGCATATTATTTTTTATTTTTTACTGATGATTGCACTAGATATTCATGGGTTTATTTTCTGAGTAAGAAAAGTCATACTTTCCTGTGCTTTATAGAATTTAAAAACTTGGTGGAAAAACAATTTGGTAAGAGTATAAAAATTCTCCGATATGATCAAGGGGGAGAATACAAGTTAGGGGAATTCATGAAATTCTGCAAATCTCATGGGATTGTTCAGCAGTATACAGTGCCACACACACCACAGCAGAATGGAGTTGCAGAGCGCAAAGACAGAACTTTAGTGGAGTGCGCAAGGAGCATGTTACAAGGTAAGGGTCTGTCTAATAGTTTTTGGGCAGAGGCTATTAATACTATTGTATATTTGAAGAACAGAAGTCCTACCAGGTATCTTGGCTTCAAAACCCCTTTTGAAGCTTTATATGGATTTAAGCGAGTAGTAAACCATCTAAGAGTATTTGAGTCAAAAGCATTTGCCCATATACCCAAAGCTGATAGGAAGAAATTAGACCCTAAAGCAGTTAGATGCATCTTTGTTGGTTATGGAACAGAATTTAAAGCATATAAATTATTCAATCTTCTTAAGACATTTGCAAGCAGAGATGTAGTGTTTCATGAACAGGTACAGGAAGGGAAAGATGACACTGGTGATGATTGGCACATTCCATTGTTGATGGATGAAAGCAACGAGGATGAAAGAGAGCAGGAGAAAAAAGAAGAATAGGAAGAAGGTGATAATGCAAACCCAGTGATAGCTGAAGAAAACTAATTTGAGGTAAGTCCCCTACCAAGGGAATCAGGTAAGAAGACTCAAAAGCCATTAAAATTGAGAGACTATGCTTTGATGTCAAATGTTTTGAACATTGTGGAGCCCACTAATTACAAAGAAGCTAGTCAATTTAAGGAATGGAGGGCTACAATGAATGAAGAGATAGAATCAATTCTTAGAAATGACACTTGGGATTTAGTTGAGTTGCCTAAGAATAAAACACCCATAGGATGTAAATGGTCGTTTAAACCAAAAATGAATGCAAATGGAAGTATAAAGAAATTAAAAGCTAGGCTGGTTGCAAAAGGATACTCATAGCAGGAAGGTATAGATTTTGATGATACTTTTGCACCTGTAGCAAAGTTAAATACAATCAGAATGATTATTGCTTTAGCTACTAAATGTAATTGGGAGCTACACCAGCTTGATGTTAAATCTACATTTCTAAATGGTGATTTAAAAGAGGAAATTTACTTAGTACAGCCAGAAGGGTTTGTACAGTAGGGTTAGGAACATCTTTTTTGAAAATTGAAAAAGGCTTTATATGGTTTAAAGCAAGCACCCAGGTCTTGGTACGAAAAGGTTGATTCATTATTTTTAGAGTATGGCTTTCGTAGAAGTTTAAATGACCCAAATTTGTATACGAGGTACAATAATCAGGGGCATATTATTTTGATTTCTTTGTATGTAGATGACATGATTATAACAGGAGATGCAGATGATTTAATCAGAGGAATCAAAAGGCTTACGGCACAAGTTTTTGAGATGAAAGATCTCGGAAGTCTTTATTACTGTCTGGGACTAGAAGTATGCAGAGATACTAAGCAAACTTTTCCTACCCAGGGGAGGTATGCTAGAAATCTGTTGGAAAAGTTTGGTATGGATCAGTGTAGATCAACAGCGACACTTTTGCAGCAAAGTCTAAAGTTGTGTAGTGACGATGGCACTAAAGAGGTTGAAGCTACAATGTACAGACAACTGGTTGGCAGCTTGATATATCTCACAACAACCAGACCTGACTTGGCCTCCTCTGTTAGTGTGTTGAGCCAATTCATGTCAAAAGCGATTGAAAGTCACTGGGTAGTAGCAAAAAGTGTTTGAGATATCTTTGTGGTACTGTTAACTATGGCATTTTATACACTGACACATCTGATGTTATTCCAGTAGGTTTTTCAGATTCAGACTGAGCAGGTAACTTGGATGATCGAAGGTCCATCACAGGTTATGCATTCAGCATAGGATCCGGGGTCATAGCATGGAGCAACAAGAAGCAGAGGACTGTAGCCTTGTCTTCATGTGAAGCTGAGTATCAAGCATTGTGTGCAGCGACGTGTGAAGTGATCTGGTTGAGAAGGCTTCTCAATGATGCATGAGAAGAACAGAAGAATTCCACCTCCATCAAAAGCGACAACCAGAGCACCATTAAATTGGCACATAATCGAGTGTTTCATAAAAACACCAAACATATAGACACTCAGCTCCATTTTATCAGAAAGAATCTACAATCAAAGGAAATTATTGTTGAATATTGTAAAACTTGTCACAATGTGGCTGATATTTTTACAAAGCCTCTTGCACATGTGAAGTTTGAATTGTTTAGAAGGATGTTAGGAGTCCAGGAGAACCCTTTCTCCATTAAGAGGGGAGTTGAAAATAATCAATATTATTTTGTATTAATGGAGAAATGGTTATATAGTTGTAACGTATCTCCTTAGTTTAGGATTTGTTCCTAGAGTTTAGGAGTTTGGTTCCAACTTCCTAATTTCTAAAGTTGTATTTAATGATGTAATCTTTCATTGATGAGTAATAGAGTGTATCAGAGTGATCTCTCTATTTTGAGTGTAGTCTCTAGGTGCAGGCCACACCTGTGAGCTACATCTCCTTCTTTTCAATTTTGTTCACATTTTATCTCCTACTGCAGTGATGCATGAATAGGGATGTTAGAAGTCAATGAAGTGGGACTTTGACATAGTCGATTATGAGGTTACTTTCAATATTCTGCAAAATCAATAGCCATTACTCTTCATGTTTCGGTTGTATATCGCTGTCATGATCAAGGAGTCTAAGCGCTCTGTGTTTAATTTTGACATGATCTCTCATTCTGAGTTGGATGTGTTTTAATTAGATTTCATATTAAAATGTGTTATTATTTAGATTTGTGTATCTGATAAATTTGATTATAGATAATTAATTAAGTCGGTGGTTGTACCTTGCTATTAATTTGTCAAAGTACATATTATCATTACAAAATAAGACTCTAATCAATGAGAATGGACAAAAAATAGATTTAAAAAAATAAAAAATTAAATAAATTAATATTTTCTTCAAAGGTAAACATTACATAAGACTATTTAATTTTTGGTAAATTTAAAAATAATGTCAACATCAATATTTTTCGAATACATTATTGCCACCGCAGGGATAATAACAATAAAGAAATCTTGAAACAAATAACATATTGGTTTATTTACCTCTGCCCCTTCTCATGGACTCATAACCTTTCTCGTTTTCTTTCTATTTGTATCTATATTGAAAAATTATATAATTTTCAACATAATATTTGTATACCTTAGGCATATTATGGAAATTTTACCACATAGTACTTAGTAAATGTCTTTAATTAAATTGCAAATTGAGCATTATTTGTAATTTTTGCATGACATTTTCTATACATCATATTTTTGACTTAGACAAACATGATTTGAGTCTCATTATTATAAATATTTATTTGCAATTTGTACATAATTTAATTTTATATATTCCAACCATCTAAATTAATGAATTCTACATGACAAACTCATATATGATATTTACATTTTATATTTATGATATTTTTGACTTAAACAAACATGATTTGAGTCACACCAATATAAACATTTATTTGTAATTTATACATAATTTAATGTTATATATTCCAATCATCTAAATTAATATTAAAAACAAGCATAGGAAGATTAATATCTTTATGTGTACACCATATTTACAATGGTTATATATCGAGTCATTAACTTAAACGCATATGACTTAGCTCCATATTTATAAATATTCACTTACAATTTACACAATTTAAGTTGGTAGATTCCAAAAATCTAAATTAATATTACATAAAAGTATTAAAAAATTAGTCTCTTTGTATTTATTATTAAAGTTTTTGTGAACTAACGGCAAGACGACAGCCATGAAATAAACAATAGTGACCTAACCCTCTAACAACTTCAGCAAAGTTACTTACCAAGAGGTTGCTTCTAAGGGTAGAATAGCAGAGGAAGAAAGGGGGTGAGAGATCCCCTCCAACCAAGACACGACAATAGGAGACTCCCGCCAAAACACCAATAATCAGAAGTAAACACAAGATACAAACAGAATGGTAAGACCCATCCTCAAGGTGTGATGGTAGGTAGACAACAGAGGAAAATGTCTGCCATGTGTGATAGAGAAACTGAGATTCATGATTTTGATGAACAAATTGGAGAGTGAAGGACCATGTGTTGACCTACAAGTTCATAGGAGAATGGTGATAGAGAAAGATCTTTCCAAGTGGATACAACAAAAATGGCAACCCAAAGGCCATATCGAGCTAAAGTTGGGAGCTAGAGACTTTTTTTACGGTAATATTCTTGAACCTGCAAGATAAAGAAAAAGTATTTGAAAATGGCCCTTCCATTATAATGTTGGTTTCTTTATCAGAGATTAGGGAGAATGTTATGACCCAGACAAGGAAAAATTTCTAGCAGCCCCAGTATGGGTAACATTCTTCGGTGTCCCTATAGACTTCTAGGACCCAGAAATATTAGAGGGTATAGGAAATACGATAGGAAAATTTGTCAAAATAGCAGAAATGACAAAAATAGGCAGATACACATCCTATGTGAGAATATGCGTGTACATGAACATATCCAAACTCATACCTGACTCAGTGGAATTAGAGTACCATGAAGAGATTTGGCAACAAACCTTAGACTATGAACATATCCTATTTAGATGCCAAAGGTGTCATGAATATGGCCACCTATTTAAGTACTGTCCACTAAACCTAGATGAAAGGGAGAATGTTCCCAAGAAATAGAAGAAACCTCAAGAAGATAAGGAAGGGTTCCAAGAAGTGATAAGCAAGAGGAGACAAGTAAAGGAAACCCACAATACAAAGAAAAAATAATACCAAACTCAGCCGAGCGAAACAAATAACTTTGAAGCGCTGCAGGTAGAAAAAGAAGAAGAAAATTAGACACAACTTATGGAATATCAAGAGAAAGGAAAGGACAGTAGTTCGAGTCAAGGAAAACTGAACCCCAAGAGGAAATCTCAAAGAGGGTTGGAAGATAAAGAAGATAAAGTGGAAAGGGAGGAGATGGAAACCACCACAATGGAAATCGACCCATGCAAAGGAGAGGAACTTAGCATGGAATAAAAAGTTTTGAAGAAACTATTGAATGAATGGAGACATTTAGATGAAATTTTTATTCCGGAAGACCAAAAGAGAATATAAAGAGAAGCATTCCAATAGTATAAAGCTAAGGAGGGCCAGGGATAGGTAGAGCTTGTTGAACAACTAGGGATGCATCAGGCGAACCCGCAAGAGTATTCAAACAAAATAAAAGGAGGAAAGAAAAGAGGCAAGAGAACAATCGATACACATTATGGGAGAAATGGTGGTGAACACAGGCAGGGTGGTACTACTCTCAACAGTATACCCATAAATAAAGAAAGTGTCGTAATGATAGTTATATTCTGGAACATAAAACGCCTAAGCAGCCGAGGTAAAAAAGGATACTTAGCTGAGTGACTAAGAAAAGAGAAACCCCAATTAATGCTGCTACATGAAACAAATATCATAGGAGGGAAAATTGAAGAAATCCTAAGTAATATGAAAATGAGGTATGAATGTATGTCTATAGATGCAAAAGGTATCACAGGCATCATTGCAATATTGTGAAACCCAGCAGAGGTGACAATTGATTACTATATAGGCATGAAGTGAATCCTCATAGAGCGGTTCTGCCTGATAGTAAATATAGAATGCTTTAATCTTTGTAGTCTACGACCCACATATCCCAGTGGAAAAGGAAAACTTCCTCCAAAGGATAAATATGCTAAGCCAACTACATGAGGAAAATCTTTGGTTATTAGCAGGCGATTTCAATTTGATAACAAGGCTAGCAGAGAGAAAAGGGGACTTCGAAGGGAACAATTAGAAATGGAGAAATTTATGGATATACGAGAAGAACTACACTTGGTGGATATCCAACAATAAATGGAAAATATACATGGAACAATAGAAGTGGAGGGAACAGACAAATAACTTCTCGTCCTGACAGATTCTTGGCCACCGAAAATTTCATTATTAAAGATGTCTACTACGAGGCTACAATGGTATCGTGCTTAGGGTTAGATCACTGGCCCATCAAATTAGAAGTGGAAATGAAACAAGGAAATTGAAACAGACCTTTGAGGTTTGAATCCTTTTGGCTAAGAGAACCATCCTTCTAATAAAAAATGAAGAAGTGATGGAATGAGAGTGAGAAGGAAGGGACAAAACTGATGCATACCTTTCAAATTAGACTCAAAAAACTAAAAGGAAAAATAAAAGAAAGGAACAAGGATGAGTTTAGAAACATACATTAGCAACATGAATTGATCCAAGTCAAGATGAGGAACGTTCGACTGCAAATCATCAATGAGGGTAGAAGTGAGTTGCTAGTGGAGGAGGAAGGGAAATTCATAAATGAATTGGAGGAAAGGAGACAACAAGAAGAAATTATGTGGAAATGTAAATCAAGAATCCAATGGTCAAAGGAAGGGGAAAGAAACACAAAGATTTTTCATAAACCTATGATACAATATAGGCACAGAAGAGGAGATTCTCCCTAGTTGATCAGTAAGGCAATCGACTTACCCAAGATGAAGACATGGAGAAACTATTAGTTCATCACTTTCAGAGGCTACTGATGGAACATAATATAAGCAGGGAGGAGAATATAAACAAAATCACACATCACATTCCCAATCTAGTTTTGATGCAAGATGGATAAGATGGATAATGGCGATAATATCAACTTCAGTCATATCAATTTTACTTAATGGATCACCCATAGAGGCGTTCAATGCAACACAGGGGCTCAGGCAAGCTGATCTGTTATCCCCGCACCTACTCATACTGGCCACGGAACGACTCGAAAGATATATAGAAGGGAAATTCCAAAGAGAATAGTACACTAGTCTTAGACTATGGCGGAATAATCTACCATTAACACACCAACAATTCGTAGATGACATAATGATGTATGAGCAGGCATCATTCAAGGAAGCCAGAGGGTTAATGCAGATTCTTAATTACTTAACAACTGTTTCAGGGATAGAGATAAATAACCAAAAGTCTGATATATTTTTCTTCAACACAACAACACCATCACAAGATTTCTTAGCATGAATAATGGGATTTCAAATTGGTAATCTCCCCTTGAAATACTTAGGAATTCAGCTAAATGATTAATAAAACAGTGTGACAAATTGGAAACACCCTATTAGCAAAAATCCAAGGGAGAATGAAGAATTGGACTTTCAGGACACTGAATATGCCGAATCGGGTAATACTACTAAGATCAGTGCTACAATATATCTTGACTTATCAATTAACCAATCAAGGGACGCCAAAAACAGTTTGCCAAAAGATGATAAGCACGAAAAATTTCTTGTGGCAAGGGCCAAGATCGGAAAAAAATGGGCTCTCCTATTATGGAATTGGCTCAGCTAACCCATAAAATATCGGCGGTTGGGACTGAAAGACCCATATTCTCAATCAGTTCATGGGGGCCAAACTATGGTGGAGATGGATCCAGGAAAGAGTAGACCTATGGAAGCAATTATGGGAGAGGAAGTATGGCATGTCGAGCTCAATCGAAGGAAAGCTGAGACTCTAGGACAACAAGAGAGTATTAAACTTCTGCAACTTAGCCTCAGACAATAGAAATTTGATTAGAACCCATAGCTTTTGGGAAATAAGGAGGTGAGACAAAGCCAAATTTTGGGAAGAAGCATGGAAATAGAGAGAAAAACTAAACAACAAACCTGAGCTCGAAACAGTACACCATTATACAAATATCCATGAAGAACAAACCGTAAAAAACTTATGGAGCATGGAACCTAGAGAGTACTGGAGAAAATGGAAACAAAAACAAGATTGACCAGATGCCCCCAAAACACCCCAATGGAAGGAATATTAGAAAGATATGGGAACCCCAAAAATCACAAAAGCGGAGGGGTCGAATATTCTCAGATGGGGATATAGAATTAAAGAGATTTTTACAATTAAAGAGGGATATCATCTACAAGAAGCACAACACATACAATAGGGGACATAAATATGGGATAAAATATGGAAAGAAAAGACATGGACGAAAATCACCTTCTTTGTGTGGATCCTTCGACATGGGCAAGCACTTACTTGAGACAAACTGCAAAATAAAGGCCTCTAGGGACCTTTGATATGTAGGCTATGTAAGGAACAAGCTGAAACAATGGAACATATGACCAATTCCTGCAGATACAGTGAGAAATTGTGGAGAAACCATAATTAGCTCTTCAAAGTAAGTTATAGGAATCCAAATAGTATGAAATTAACAATGGATAATTCGCAGAAAAAGACTTACCAAAATCCAATCCTGAATAGAGCTTGGAGACTTTCTTTGCGTTCCTTCCTATGGGCAATATGCAAGGAAAGAAATAATATGATCTTCAAAGATGAAAAAGAATAGAAGAAGAAAGATGGAAAACAATACTCCAGAACATTAGAGAAACGACTATGGCAGAGAAATGGTATGCAGAGGAGTGGAAAACAACTCCATAGGAAGGAAGAATAATGATAGGTCTAAACTTGAAACCCCATATGCTAAATGCCTCCTCGTGGGAGAACCATACCCCCAAAAGAGCGTCTGAGAACTACTTCACATGGCCTTAGAGAGATTTATCAAACTTAACTTTGATGGAGCTGCAAAAGGGAACCCCGGGGCAGCGGGGACAGCAGGACTATTTAGAGATGATGAACGCAAAAAGATCTGAATATTCGCTAGCGACTATGGCACTGCGAGCAACAATGAAGCAAAGCTTCATGCCTTGAAAAGAGGACTAGAGATAACAAAAAGGGAGAGGATCTAGAGACTACAGGTGGAGGGAGATTCGAAAATGGCAATAGACGTGGTGAAAAATCTCCAGCAAGGGACTCACTGTGAAAAATTTAGCCAAAGCCAGAGTATGGCAAGGCTATTTTAAGAGATCAACAAGATAATTCGATAGATTGAGTACATCATCCCAACACATGTCTATAGGATGGGTAACGTGGCAGTGGACAATATCACTAACTAGGGATGAGGCCAGGTAGGTAGAAACCTAGACTTAAGAGGACATGCGTTATTACGAATGGAGGGGATGCAGAAACTAGGGGAAATCCTAGAAAAAGTTTAGGAGAAAGAGGAAAACCACTGATCGGGGTGTGTGAGTGAAGGTGAGGTGGGCCATAAGGGATTGGAGGTGCAGGTGACAGGTACCACCCACTTGGGCCCAAGGACATAGGGGACATCAAGAAGTGGGAGACTGCAACAGCAAGGAGGGCAACAAGAAGGATAGGGCAGGCCAGAGGAAGGTTCAAAGTGAGAACAGATGTGGGTGAGAATGGTAGGGAGAGAGGAAGGCATAGGGGCAAGTGAGAGGGTGGGTAGAATATAGATAACAAGTGGCACGAGTATATAGAGATACCCATGACAATAGCACCCAGAGGCACGAGGGACTTAATGAAGGACATAGATGGAAGCATCAGAGGTTCATCATTTCGAGGAGAACAAATGAAAGAATAAGCAGCGGGAGGATTAGGAGGACATGTGGGAGGTGGCACAAAAGATAATAGTGAGAGTAGGATAAAACAAAAGGAGGAAAAGGCAATAGAGAAAGAGGAAAGTTGCATGCAGAGAACAAAGGCAAGGAAACGAGAAAAGAAGGTGGTGGACGCAAGAAGTGGACACGGTCCAGTTGATGTAGATGGGTCAACAAAAACCAATGGTATGTAATCCTCAATGTCCTAAACATTAGAATTATAGTAATGTTTAATTTAGAATCATTTGGGAAGGGGGCTCGAGAAAACTAGGACTCGAAACAAGTCGAGGCTAGAGGTTCATAGAACTCTAACCTGGTCTAGAATGATACTGAAGTGGAGAGAAACAATGAATTTAAAGGGTCAACTTGGGAAGAGAAGAAGAGAGGGAATGAGGATAGTCGAGGAGGCAATGGGACTCCCTTTAAGGGAGAGCCTAGAAAGATAACATCCCTGGCTAGGTGGTACCTGAGGCACAAAAGAGATAAATCAAGTTGTCGAGACACAGCTGAGGGTTTCCTAGAGGCCTATGAAGCAAAGCTACGGATAGCCTGGCTTGCTGTGAAAGCAAACCAAAATGTCTAGAATAAGAACCAGGGGCTTTCTAGGGTCACAATTCGAGTGGAGATACCTGAGGGGAGAAAGGCTGGCAAGGGGAAACCTTTTGAAATATAGAGTAGGCATAAGGTTACCCATTGTAGAGACTCTCGTAGGACTATAGAGGTTGACCAACAAGTTGTGGGTAGTAAGGGAGAGATGAATCCGAGAGGAGAAGATTTGAGATGCTGATAATTGTTAACCCAAGAGCTGTCAGGGGGGAATCAAAGGGAGAATGGGGGTAAACCCAAGTTGCCAGGACATGGGCGAGAAGATAAACTGAGAGCATATAAATATATGACAATTTGTGGAGTATTCAAATAGATTACTGATATTTCCTATGTTACTATTATAGGTTAAATAATAATATGAGTGCAGCACCGTTTAGAGACCTGGATCACACAGAGCGTTGTAGCGAGCATGCTTACAGAGGAGAAAGAAACAAGCGAAGAAAATAGCAATCAGTACAAAGAAAGTATGGCTAGAGAAGGAAAAGAGGTGGCTAAATGAGGTAGCAAAGGAATAGGAAAGGTATGGAAATGGACCACTAGGGGGTATTCAACCTCCAATGGAGGCCAATGCAAGTGAGGTGGGAAGACAGGAAAAGAGCACATATAGTACATGGCTAGCAATAAATGAAAGGTAAGAGAAAAAATAGTTAGATGGGAGGGGGAACTCAATGACAACATCACCAACCAGGATATCAAGACAGAAGAGTGGAAAGCCATGGTGTAAAAACTAGGGAACACCCGCAGCTACCATACTCTATTCTGACAAACAATCCTGCAATATTGGGTTATGAAGAACATAGTGGCCCAAGCTATGGCTCTCATCAAGGAACATGAGCTAAATAAGGGATAGGAGGTATAGGAGGAAACCAAAACGAAGGAGCCTAACATAGCAGATCTCGAGAGGTTGATAGCAGTTGTTCAGTTTCAAGCCTACCGAAACAACCTAGATCTTAGCAAGATAGAGCAAAGTCTATAAGATATCAGGAGAAGCAAGATGCCAGGGTCCATCGCTAAAGCCCCAGCCCTGGTGGAGTCCTCGAATAATGAGTAAAGCAGGGTGTTCCTAATTTGATGTTTCTTGTAGGTAGAATAACAAATGTTCCATGGATGGTAGAAAAGACTTATTTAAATTTTGGACATGTTTTAACGCTGACAGGTGGCCAACTTGGTTTCCTAGGGGAAGTTAGAGGCCACCTGATACTATTGGAAAAACTTAATTATGGTTGGATAATATGAATACAGAAAGTACTACTAAGCTTACAAAAAAAAATACCTTCGTGAACCATTTTATATCATTTACTTTAAAAAAATACAATAAATCTCATAACACTAATTTCATAATGTCTTTTTACAACTTTGTTTTCAGATTACAGAAGAGATGTGAGGCTTCTGATCTCTTACATCTATTGATAATTATATTCCTTAGTCAATCTCAACACACGTGACTGAATATATATATATATATATATATATATATATATATATATATTAGATAGATAGATAGATAGATAGATATAGATATTATTAAATATTTCTTTTGTGAGATGTTTGGGAGTAGCATTTTCCCAACCTCATTCCTACAAATCCTTGTTGGCGAGAAGGTAGTTACAAATACATATTGAAAAATAATAATAAATTTAGATACTGCACGTAGATCGCCCAAAAAAGCTAAAGGAACCCAAAAACCAAAATACATCTGACATTCATCCTTGATCGACAAGATTACTCGATGCTAGAATGTCTAGACCTTTCCTTGGAGGCGGGGGAATGAAAAAATCTTCATGGACATGTGGTTCCATATGTTCCATTGTGGCCTCGAGACATTCTATCCTCTGCTAAATCCTTTTCTAGTCATAGTGCAGGGATATCAGTTGATCCATATTGTGTCATTGATTGTGTTGAACATCGTTCATAAAAGAAATAATTTCATTCCATTCCTCATGTCGTTCCCATGCTAGCTACTCCATAATAATGGTGACCGTTTGAATTCGAGTTTCTAGAGAATCAAATGGAGGTGGAAGATCAACCCTTCTAGGAGAAGCGAGTGATTGTTGATTTACTTCTTACACAAAATCTTAAATTTCCACATGGTCGGCTACTCCCTAGCATTGAAGCACCTTACCCATGCGAGCGGGACCACATTAGTGCTACATGGGTCTCGAAATAATAGTGGAAGGCCACCAACCCCATGCTCGACAATCCTAGAAACAACTTCCTTGAAATCTCTAGAATATACTGGCATAAACACATCGACTCCAATAAGACAAGAATATTTACAAAAATGTAAACTAGAGAAGAGTTGATGTCAGTCACACTATGCTCAGAACACACCTTCGATATTAATTGACTCCTAGACCTAGCAGAAGGGGGATACCCGCAACAACTACAAACTCAACTTGGACTTCCCTAAGCCCAACAATACATTCGTGAGGAAGAATAAAAATCGAGAAAGGTGAAAGAATGTGAAAAAAACCTGGAAGTTGGGGAGAAATTTTTACCAATGGGATCAAAATAGACGTGGCGAAAAATAGAGTCACCTTAACCATCAAACCCAACTATTATTTTTCTCTCACATGCACAAAGTGCTGGCCTAGTGTCTATGCAGACCTCTATGAGCCTGGGTCCCAAGTTTTATATATTGAACCAATATGGTGAAAGGTTATGAGCCTCCAATGCTTCAAGCAACGTCCATCCTTAGCATCATAATTTGGGGAGGCAAGCATGGGAAATATAATTAGACACCCTGTACTCCTAAAGAACCATTTCCTACTAATTTCCTTCCACTAGACAAATCCAAGAATTTCCAAGGAGAGCCCAAATACTAATTATACCACAGAGCCATATAAGATACATGCTTAACATGCTTCTTCATTATAAGTCTTACGTAAGATGCAATTAAATATCCCTCCTTATTCTTCACTCATTACCAAAATCATCCTCATTATATATATATATAGATATATATTACTTTACCTATAATATCATAATTTAAAAAATTAATATTTTAAATGGTGAATATATATTACTTTACCTATAATATCATAATTTAAAAAATTAATATTTAAAATGGTGAATATTAAGATACCACTGAATGTAAATAGAGACATCCACCTCGACTTATCTAGTAACAATTTGCTCATCATGACTTTGTGTGATGATCTCACCTCACTATATTTGACGCCTATGTTCAAATACTAGAACATTGCAAATATTAGAATTTTCTAAGTAATTAAGTTTATAAGTATAAATTTAATTATTAATAATTATTTGTTGAGTGGTAGAAATTTAATTTGTATTAAATATTTAATTATTAATTTTTTTTTGCTGAAGCAAGAATCGTGCCTTCTATTTCTTAAATCAAACATAATTTACAATATATACATGTTTTCTTCCCACAGAATGGTGCAAGTCACAAAAGAAAAGGTCATGTAGAATCTAGGCACTCCAACCTCAAAACGTTCATGCCAATCACGTATGAGTACTATCAAAACCAAGCGACGGGAGTCGCAGGGCACAAGAACCCTCCCCATTAATACCCGCGCCAACAAACCTTTAGTCTGCCACAAAAACACTATTGTCCATGATCCAAATTAAACCTAATGGTGGAGATGCCTATTGCTCCAAAAAGAAGCCAGATTTTTAATCCCCCAGTCCCACCAAACCACGTGCACCATCCTGATCGTTGATCGAGCTTGCAAAAATCGGACGACAGCATTGATGATCGCTGACCTGAAATGACCAATGTTTAATGTGCAATGAGGGTGGTTTTCATAACTTTCCCTTATCCACATGTTAGTAGTTATATGGTGTCACTGCCCCGAATTTGAAACCGCCTTTGGCTTGAACACGGTGCGATCGCACCAAAACCACATGAGAAGTGGTTTTATCTCCCAACGCTGGAAAAAATGTGAAATGATGTCGCCTGAACAGGACCACTGAAATATTCTTCTCATCCTTTCCCTTAACTGTGAAAACCCAACTCCTACCTCTAGGTATTTTCGCTGTTGTGGTAACCTTAGTTGCTGAGGCCGCCCCTGGTGAGCTAACTATCATAGACCTGTTTGACCAAAAATGTGAGTCCTGCGTAAATATTCTCATTGGATATTGTTTTCCTTAGTTTTGTTCTGATACACTCTCTTATCCTCTTCCACCTTGTTATGACAAAGTTCTTTTAGGCCGCTCTATGGCATTGTAAGCCAACCCAATGAGATTTTGCTATCCTTGCAGGTGACACCTTGGTTGCCTAGAATGTCTGCCAATTTGTTTTCCTTTCTATGGACATGGATGAATCTGAGTGTGCGTAGTCCCTGAAGATGATCCTGAATTTTATGGAGCACCCTTATTAACCTCCAGTGTTTTATAACTTTTTCCAGCCCTGTTCCATGGCTTATTTTCTTGGCTAAGCTGATGACTAACTCTGAGTCAGGTTCTATTATCACATTTTGGAATTTTTCCTATTTCAGAAGTTCTAAGCATTGCTCCAATGCCATAAGTTCCGCCATGTTGTTGGTGGCTTTTCCTAAATAAAAATGGAAAAGGGAGATGATGCTTCCATTTTCATCTCGTAGAACTCCTCCAAAGCCCACCATTCCTAGGCTATCTTTTGATGCCCCATTGTTGTTCTATTTCAAAAAGCCTTCCAGGCGGGGGGGGGGTTCCAGAATTCTTTAACCTTTTCCTTCATGCTTATTTTCTTATCCAAACCTTGTGGAATGAGCCCTTGTATGTCTGACTTTTTGAGTATTTCCAACTCTGTTTTTGAGGGAGATTTTTTTGGGGAGATCCCTAACTGTTGTGCTTACTGTCTTTTTTAACTGCTTCAAGATCTTCTCCAACAAGCGAAGAAAGGAATTCTTCACTTCTTTGAAAAATATTTTATTTCTTTCTTTCCACACGTTCCATATTATGAAACTTGGCAAGAGAGCCCAGGTAGAGTTAAGAACTTCATTATCCGAAACATTAATCCTCGAATTGTTTAGAGTGTTGGTTATATTATCTTTGTCTCTATTAGACTGCTTGAAGGGTGGAAAAAAAATCCCATAACCCTGAGGTGAGAATGCAATTGTTGAGAAGATGTTCCATTGTCTCCTCTTGAGCTTCATAGAGTTGGCATATGGAGTGTCCCAGCATACCCCTCTCTCTAATATTGTCCCAGGCTAGGATTTTCCTATGGTGAACTAGCCACATAAAGAGTTTGATCTTCATCCAACTTTTTCTCCTCCATAGCTTCTGCCGAATTCTCACTGGATCTTGGGATTCTAGCCCCAGTAGAATACCTTTTTCTTCCTTAATATTGAAGTAGCCCTCTTTCTTGTTACCCCATCTTAGTTGATCCTGTCCTTCAGTGACAAGAACCATCCTCTTATCCAACATCCACTTTAGGTTCTCTCCTCTCCTGTTGAGGGTACTGTGCTCTCTGCCATCTATTTTCTTCTATGTTCTCCATTTTCCTGTATTGCGAGTATGATCCCAAAAGTCCTTAACTTTTACTAAACTTTGGTTGTCTGTCTCTTGCTCGAGGCCCATAAATTCCTCTTTCAAGAGTGTTGGTTCTTGTTTCCATTTTTCCTCCCAGAATAGCGCAAGATCTCCATCTCTGATTTCCCAGAAACGGTTTTTTTGAACCACCCCTCTATTCTCCCAAGCCTTGTAACATATGGGAGAGCCCTTTAAATCTCCAGTCATTCTTATTGGCTCAGAAAAATGCCAGGTGATGGCAAATTTTTCCTTCCAGGTGCTTGCCCATTGAGCCTTAGGATCCCTAACCCACCGCCACCAAAGCTTCGCCCCAAGAACCTTATTGAGAATCTCTGGATCATCCAATCCTAGGCCTCCATGGTTCTTATTTTTGTAGATTCTTTCCCATAACATTAAAGCCCATTTTTTTCTGGTTTCCTCCTTGCCCCAAAGAAAATCTCTTTGTATATTTCTAAATCGCTGTAAGATTCCGTTTGGAACTAGGAGAGCTAATAGCATAAAGATTGGGATAGCTTGGAGCACAACCTTTGTTAGGACCAGTCTACATCATTGCAAATAGAAAAACGCATAAATGAGTTGTAGGAATTAGGAATTAGGATTTAGAATATGACATCAAAATAAAAACTTAATGCCCACACACACACACACAAACATATTAAAATTAAATAAAAAGATATTAATTTTATGTAAATAATTGCAATCAAGAAATTTTATTGTTTGGATTTTCATTCTTTTTTTGTTAAATTTAATAAGCTATATTTTTTTCAAAAAGTCATTGTATATCGTTGGTATATTAATAAAATAGAATAATTGGTTTATATTTTCTTAAGTGGCACTATATTGTGAAAAGGATTGGGATAATAACACATAGTACATACCAAAATATTCAACTTATTAATTTTTCATTAAATGTTATATAAAATAGGAAGATATTGTAAGAATATGAACAACCAATAATTTTTTGTGAAAATGTGGTCTCTTGCATTTTCTTATAAAAACATTATTAAAACCTTTTTTTTAATATAAAATATGATGTAGAGACTTCCCTCACAACTATCACATGTATTTGTTAGTTGGCTTGTCTCTCAAACACTAGTATATAATTTTTAAATACACCATATCATAAATATATAGGAGTTAGGAAGCATAAGAATAATTTTTCTTCCCTTAGGTCCCCTTTCCTCTTCTTCTCCATTAGACACATAGCCACTATCTTATATATTTTATACAATTTTTAACATTATATTTACATGAATTCATTAGAGTATAAATTCATACCTCATAACACATTATACTATAAAATTCAAACCTCCTAATACACAGTAAACATATTTATTGTAATTAAATATTCTAACTGTAATAATTAACTTTTTCTTTTGCTTTGAATTTCCTAGTAAAAAAAAATATAGAATATATTTATATTATTAATATATAAATCATTAGGATTTATTCCCTTAATAAAATACTTATTTATAATTTAATATAAAATTTTTATATCTAAGATACATTCAAAAAAATTAAACATCAAATTATTATGATAAGCTAAAAAAGTATTTTATATCATTATTATTAACATTTTCATCAATAAAAATGGAATCTCATTCATTTTCATTGCATACATGAGGAGATCTCTAAATGAAAAAGTGAAAAATATATCCAAGGAAAAAAGTTATTCTCATAAGAATACTTTGATATTTGTGAAAGACAAGTTTTCTTCAAAGTGATCGAGTAGATTTGAGGCTTTTGGCCGCCTCCAAAACCGAAGAAGTGGCTAATCTATTTTTCGTATGTATATTTTATATATAAAGCTTTTGGATTCCTCCATCTCTCGTGAAGTGGCTAATTTATTTTTATATTATATATACGAATATTATAAATTAATTATATATATATATATATATATTATATATATATATATAATAATAATAAATAAAGTTAGTATTAAAATATTACAATTTTTTATTTTGAATATTTTAGTTGAAAAAGGTTGAGCCTCTTTTGACAATACTTCAATTATTTGGTTAATAAATTCTATAAATCACATGTTGTCTCGAACCATCTTCATCGATCTTCTCATTTTATTTGTTTGTCTCCTCGCGCTGACAGTGCATGCTCTTTTTCTTTTCCGACCTATCAACGGTAGGCTTGCCTGGATGTTACGTAGCCGAGCCTTTGCGCTATCAAGAAAATATTCAAATATATTGATTATAGTAATATATTTATCTTATTTGATAGATTATAATAATATAGCATCCATGACAAGCCTAACGTCGGTTGGTCGGAATAGAAAAGGAGCATGAACTCTCAGAGCGGAGACGAACAAAAACCGACCAGTGTGAGATTGATTGTACACGACTTATAACCTGGGGCGATGACATCTAGATGCGGCGTATTCAATCTGATCTGATGTAGCCTGACCATGCCCAAATTTCAGTCTATTCATATTGCAATCCACTTTCGAAGGTGTGTGTCTACGTTTCATTTTCCTGGTGTATAACATTCGCTTTCTTTGGTAACTTTTCTCATCCTTTAGTTTGCAATTATAGCACTGTCCTCCATACTGCATAAAGTGCCCGGATGGCGATGAATTTCCTCTCTATTTCAAACCACTGCAAAAGTGACGAGGGGAAGAACCTCAACGGGCACTTTATGCAGATGAGGAATCATGGTGGATCTTGCATGGAGAGCCACAACGAGTGGTGCAGCCGAGGATGACTTGCGAGCATTACTAAAATTCTGAAAGGGAAAAGCCACGCTTCACATTCCAGACCTCAGATAATATTATACATAGACGAATACATTACTTGGAGGAAGAATAATAGTATGGCCTTCAGCTTCATCAACAAATGTTTATTATTGTTTGTCTCAATCTGGTCCCATTAGCAACTGTGAGGTACTATACTGCATGGCAATCGACTTTTTTTTTCCTCTCGATACTTACGAGGTTAGCAAGAGATTAGCTTGATCTAGATCATTTAGTTTTGTTTCCCTGAATTTAAATTGATCGTAGATTTCACAGATATTTTGATGTCAGAAGGTTGGACAAGTTTGGTAAATATAATCTAATCAACATAATTATATTAATAAATGTCAGATTAATAAGCAGTAGATGTATGGTAGGATTTTAATATTAATGCACTCTTCTATTAATTTTTTTCTTTATCTTATTAATGCACTCATTTATTAGGGCTCAAGAATGGGTTGGAATTTGGAATTTATATTTGTGTGTTGTGTGGAAAGATTTTGTTAGGGTACTTAAAGAAGAAAGGGAAATACAAGGTGCTATCTACAAAGATGAAGGTGTTTTTTCTTTGGTTTCTTATAGAGTATTTTAGTTTCTTCATGTCTTCACTAATCTTTCCTTCAAATTGTCTCGGTTTACTCAAGGGGCTAGATAAAAAAAGAGATACAAGTTATTTAAGTTAGCTTAATAAATTAAACAAAAAAATCTTGTGAATATAAATTTAGTTCAAGAAAACAGATGATGTGTCTATGAATATTGGAATGAATTAAATATTTTCCATTGATGTTTGCCAATTGCAATCTATCTAGACATGAAAACCATCTCAAGTGTGTGCATTTCACTACACAAAATTTTTATCCTACTACAACAACTCTCACTCACATCATATACATGTTAAATAGAAAAACACAATTATAGGGTCTCATATATCTAACAATTATGGAGATAATATGGTTCAATAAAATTTTTTACCATAATCCTTTGTAACATTAGCATAAGGGACATAATTATTAAATCGAATGTATAGCAAATAAACAAACTTGGTTTAGTGTTGGAAATAGGTGCCACCACTATGTCTCAATGAAAATCACATCGAAGACCTCTACCTTTTTATTCTTTGTTTCCTCCTATAAAAACCACGAGTTAATAGTTCATGTAATAAATTCATGGGACATGTGTTCCAAGTGGAGTCTTGAGAAAATCATCTTAGTGGGCATCAATTGTTGTTTATTATGGCTAAAGGGAAATTGGATAAGGAAATGGCAAAGACCTTGAAAAGGAAAAAATACATTGTTAGCATTTTATCGATGAAAATGAAGGAAAATAGGTGAAAAATAAGGTGAAAGGTCATGGATTTCATGTGAGGAGGAAATTGAAGTAACATAGAGTAAGAATGAAGACAATAAAGGCCTCAATAATAAAAAGGCTTCTGAGGATCAATTCATAGGTTTTTGCTAGCCTGTTCTCAGTTGAGTTTTGAAATTGGTTTAAGAGACGAGAAGATCACCAATAGGAGAAGGAAAGCAACAAAGAAAATGAAGGATAAGGAATGAAAAGGAAGGACAAGAAAAGTAAGGATCAAGTAAGGAAATGTTGGATCAAGCGGATTTGACAAAGAATACTTGTAGGTAACAGATTGCATGTATGATTTCCTAGCTGATTTTAGCATGCACAACATATGCATGTGTGTATTTGATCCATTTGTTGTCATTGGCATGGGTTTTTCTGGGTTTCGACAATGGTTTCAACCTTGCCTTGTCATTTCTAGATAGCCATGGTGTCATGGGATTCATTATTGGGTAAGCTTGGGATTGCTAGAAGGTTGTGGATCAATGTGAGATGGTCTCAACAAAATCCCAAGGGTTATGGGTGGAGATGGTTTTCTCTGGGAATCCCTCAACAGGTCAGTGGAGACAGGAAAGTTCCTCAAGGGATGGTGAAGGAATACTGAGTTATCCAAGCTTGGTTTGGTTTTCTAATCTCGTGATCGTTTCTAGGTGAGATCACAATAATGTGAGGGTGGAGTTTGTTTAACCTCTAGAATACCTTATTTGTTTAGGGATTGGTTTATCTCATGAGATCCGACATTCATGCCAGGAATATGGCACAAGGGTGCCTGGCTGAAAGAAATATTTCATTAAGCCCAATCTATGGTTAGGTGGTATGTGGAAGTCCCTAACTTGGTTGGCTTTCGCATATTATTAATAAGAGATAAGTTCCTTTTATATTTCATTAGTAATTATACTTGTTATTGTGTGGCTTTAATGCCTATTCTATTCTTTTTATTTCTCTGATTATAATCATGGTTTTATGACATATTCAAGTTATGGCTCTCAGCATATCTCTACTTGTAAATGATCGATTAATGAATGGATGACATAATGGATGTTATTTAAGCTATTATGAGATGGAATTAGTCCTTCTTGGTAACCTCAAATAAGTTCCAAATCTCTATGTTTAGATATGCATTGATAACCTATAGATATCATGTTATTAATGTGTTTGGCAGAATGACCATCATGGCTAGACCAGGTTAGGTCTTAGTCCTTATGTAAGTATTGTGTTTAAATATTTTTTTTTGTGCGATTCATCATTCCGAAAAGTCTCATCAAGTACTGGGTACTGATCTAGTCAATATCCTTGAAAAAGTGGCTTAGATCTCACAATTGATCACACAAAAACTAGAGGATCTCGGTCACTAGCTTGCCTTGTCATGGAAGGGACTGAGAGCCTACATCAATGAAAAATCAAGTTAACTCAAGGGTCGGGCACCTTGAGTTGTTTGTTAGCTCTTGGGGTCAAATAGCATCTAAGGAAGGTCAATAAGCTCTTATTTTGTTGATTCCATTTACTTAACGTTATCTAGGAGGTTGAGTCATGACATAGTAGCCCTTATCTCATGTTTACCCAGGGCAAACCGGTGAAAGTGGGTAGATATGGGAGGAGGTGTTACAAAGTGGTATCAGAGCATGGTTCAAACACTTAGACTAGATGGGTTAGATGCGTGCGGTTATGCATGCATTGTCATGGTTATGGTTGTCATTCATGAGGCCATGGTATTAGTGTAGTTCTGACACCATAAGGAAGGCCTCTTGTATTTAAAAATATCTAACAAGAGAAATTAATTTCTCAAACCTCTTTTTGAGAAAGAAAAGTTGATCATATGACATGTGGTCAAAGATGTTACCCTTATTTATTAGGAATACACTTCAAAGTAAAAATATATCATGAAAATTCTAATTACTTCTTGGAGAAATGATTATGTTCAAAAGATAAACAATAATGAGTTGTAGATATGATAAGTTGTTATAGTAAAACATAATATGGTGACAAATGCAGTTTCAAGGATTGAAGAAGAAATTGAGGGTTTATTATGTGTTATTTCTATTTTATAATTTGATTAGGTTGAAGATATAAGGACATAATGGTAGAAAGATCAGAAAATATGGAGCATTATTCAAGAACTAGAAGAGCACCCAAGTAAATTAAATAGATTTGTTTAAAATAATGATTCCTTATGGTATTAATATCACATATATTTATGTAAGAATTCACAACTCAAACAAAAGATCCTTTTTGGAATTTTACACTTCTCCTATAGGAGGGCATAAAAGATTCGTGAAAATTTAGAACAAAATAAATAAGGAATTCTTTGGGAATATCTTAAAAATAATGTTCAAAATCTTGTGGCGAAATGTGTGACCTATTTGCAAAATAATGGAGACAAAATTAAGACCATGGCTCTCTTAGAATTTCTAGCTATAGCAAGTCAACACTAGAAAGAAGTTCAATGAATTTTGTTATGGATTTACCCAAATATGAAGGAATGAATTCAATTATTGCACTAGTTGATCAACTAGAAAGTATGCCTATTTTGTCTATATTTCCAATCCTTTTAAGGCAAACATAGTCGAAACATTCATGGAAATAACCCAAAAGCTACATGGAATTCTCAAGACTGTTGTAAATGAAGAAGATCCACTTTTCACTAAAAAGCATTTGGAAAGAATGATTTTGTTTTTTCTATACTGAATTACCTTATCCCTAATATTATTTCCCTCAACTTAATGGGGAAAAGAGTATTTAATAAATATTTAGAAGGATATTTTGGTTTTTTTCCATTTGATAAACAAACACAATGTGTCAAGTGGTTTCCCTTCGTACGATGGTGAAGTAAAAATCCTTCCATACTCGATAAAAAAAATGTTCTCATTTCTAGTATTTTGTGGGTATCGTCCTCCACCCATTACATCACCCTTGAAAGGAACTATAGAGATTCAAGCTCTAGAGGACCACATATGGCAATAATAAGAGGTTGTCAAACTATTTGAAGGAAATTTGGTTATAAAACAAAATAGAATGGAACAACAAGAATATCATGATTGTAATGAAATAGAATTTGAACTAGGGAATTTGGTATTTTTGACACTACAACCGTATAAAGAAATGTCCCTCAAGAAACGAAATAAGGACAAAAATTTAACATCCAGATATTATGGCCACTATGAAGTGTTGAAGAGGGTTGGAAGTATGGATTCGACCTTTCTTTACGTTCACATTTACATATAATCTTCCATATTTATTTCTTAAGAAGGAAATTTATAACTATATCATAGTCCAAATTATTCTACTAGAGATTAATGAAGAAGGGAAAAGCATACTAAAAAAAATATATTGAAACAAGGAGTAAACACTATGGAACTAAACAATTATTAAGCAGCCGATCAAATTGAATAGTGTAATAGTGGAAGAAGTGACATTAGAAGATATGTTATTCTTATAGAAACACCTGTGAGTAGTGAATGGTTGGGGATATCATTTTTTCAATGGGGGAGTATGTTAACCATGAAACACCTTATTAAGCCCTAGGTATTGACTGATAATATATCTAGTGCGATATCATTAGGTGAGAAAAATATTTCCATTCTACCATTTCATTAGAATTGTACCATTTCTCTTTCTCTCTCTCTATATATATATATATATTATATATATATATATAATATATATATATAGATATAATATATAATGAATATATAGATATAGATATATATATATATATATATATATATATAAAATACACCCACACACACTAAAGCGTCGGTAGTCTTAGTATCATGGCATCATTTCCATATATATATATATATTATATAGATATATATAATACACCCACACACACTAAAGCGTTGTAGTCTTAAGATCATGGAATTGTTTCCTTGGTATTGGGGAAATTGTAAAAACAGGTTTCTCCCTCAAAGTGGACTCAATTAATTGACTTTATATCATTTTTAATATAATTAAATCATTGCATATATCTTTATCTAATAGAAATTGACTTAGGTAAGGGTTTTTACAAATGTCGCCTATATATCCTAATCTACAAGAAATGGTTGCTCAAACGTTATTTCCTTAATTCTAGATAATAGATGAGTGTGGGAGATTTATGCCCATAGAAATGAAGAGATGGATTATTCAATTCCAATTAGGATGGTTTCATGTTCTTGAAACTTACAACAACAATAATCACTCTATTACAAGGTGCATATTTTATATTTAAAGATTGTAACATGGGGTGGTGGGACTTGTGACTCTTGTACTAAGGCACGCCAAACAAGGAACTAATTAATTCAATATGAATTGAGCTATCTTGTTATCTATGTAATTTTATTTTCATTGCAAAGTTTCAATCTACTTAAATACTACAATTCCTCTTAAAAGGGAGTGTGTCCTTTGTTTCATTTTCCTTATGTATACCTCTTGGTTATTTTTGTTATCTTTTATAATTATTTAAATTCTAATTTTGGCACTACAAATTCCTACATGCCTATGAATTTCTATTTAATTTCAATTCCCTACATAGGAAACCAGAGGACAACTCATTAAGGGAATTTTGAAGTAAACATTGGGTTTGAAAATGAAAAATGTACTAATAAAATAAACTTTAAAAGAACTAGTAGGATTCAAGATTATGATCTCATCCTCATTGGTACATATATTGTGAAGTAAAATAAGAAAACTACTCTTTAAGCATATTTTCAAGTTATCACCTCATAGGTTTACTAAAAATTTAGGTAAGGGCACTCATTAGATGTACAATTAGATTCATCAACCAATGCCAACCCACTCTGCAAACTTTTGCATAGACACATAAAAATATGTTTATTTCGAGAGACATATTTTTTTACACTTGAAATTTCAATAAATATATAAAAAAGTAAGTCAAAATACTACAAAAAATGTAGTTTTGTTTATTTCACAATAAAAATTTATAATTCATAGTTTAATACTTCTAATAGCACTTTATTATGCTCCTTAGAATACCTACTTTTATCGCAAAATATTCTACAATAGTACTAGTCACACCATGTAAGTGAGGAATCACATCAGATTTTTGGTGGAAGGCCATAACAAGAGATGGACCCTATATTGACTTGTGAACATTGACAATAATTTGAAGGGATGAAAACATAATTTGTAAAATATTGAAGAGAAATTTGAAAATTATGCTTGGAAGCATATCTTGTAGTGGTTCTCATGATAAATAATACATCAATTTATCTTATTAAATATAAACAGATGGATTTGTAACGAAAAATAATACATAATATTCACATAATCAACAAATATTTATTAGTCTCATGCTATTGGAAATCTAAACATAATAATAATATGTATGAAGTAATAAATACTTAGTTAAAATGATCTTTTTAAAAAAATACTAGATAAAAATACTTTTAAAGTAACTTTATTTTATATATATTATTATATATATATATATATATTAATAAATATATATAATTATTATATTATTATTTATTATATATATTAATATTTCATTTAAAATCATCAGAAACTATTCATTTCAAAAAACGTGTCAAGTTAAATATCTATATGTTTAAACCATACCTGTTATTGTTGTATAGCTTTCATGTTTGTTATATATATAAAACACTATGTAAATGTGAGTAATATTTGGTGAATCTATGAGGTAAAATACTTGAGTGGTTGAAACACTTGGTAAATCTGTGAGGTAAAGTGACTCAATGTTGAAAGTGGATACACATGCTCCAACCACATCTCTCATGCATATAATATATATTAAGAATAATACAAATAGAATTGGAATTTCTTCCCAAATTTTTATTATTCTGTGTTCATGTGGTTTCCCAAATTAACACAACATTGAGTTCTATCTTTCCTCAAATAAAAAACACCAAACAAGAAAAAATACAAGCTTAACTAAGCTGGTGGTTGTGCATTGCTATTGTACACTGCCACCGTGAGAATAAGATTCTAACTAATCAAAACGTAGAAATATTAGATTAAAAAAAATAAAAACAAAACAAAAAATTTCAAAAATAAACATTAGATAAAATGATTTAATTTTTAATAAATTTAAGATTAATATCAACATAATATATTTTTTCGTGCCCCAAGAAATAATAACCTGAAATACTATACTATTAATTTAATTTTATAAAATTCAAAATCAATGTTGAAAGAGACTGACATGAGTAGGCCTAACAACATGGCTGTTTTACTCGGACATGTTCCGGATGACCATCTTTGAAAGTTTATAACAAATACAAAAGACGACTCCTGTGTGTCCTAAGATGTGGTTGATTGCGATGTTTGAATGTTTATGGATACACAAACCGGTGAATCGCATTATAGTCATAATTACGCTTCGCGAAGACACTGTTTCACATAATTATATCAATCACATGTTTTCTCGGTCATGTTGGGTTTTCACGGTATGCATGGACATAATTGGTGGTTGTTCCCGATAAAAGGGGCTGCTGCAGCGTCCAAGAAGGAACCTAATTGCCAAATATGTCTGAAAAGTTGGAGTTAACATTTCCAAACATTTAATCTAACATATTTCCAAGGTCATGGATTGTATCTATGAAATATTATTTGCCAATTATATTATAGAAGTTGTAGTTACTATTTCCAAGCACCTACACTCACACATTTCCAAAACCATTCACATATTTCCAAAAACATGAAATAAACTGATATAAAAATCAATTTAGCGGTTTAGAGCATAGTTACCAAGTTCGAATCGTAGGATAGATAAAAATTCGAATTAAAATATCTCATTCAAAAAAACCGATAACAGAAATCTTTAAAAATATCCCATTCAAAAAAATGGATAACAGAAATCTTAACAGAACTTTAAAAATATCCCATTCAAAAAAATGGATAACAGAAATCTTAACAGACATATTTGTTAATTTTGTTTCTATTTATTTTAAATTTTAAATAAATTTGTTAATAATATTTTAATAATATAACAATTTTACAAAGTGAAAGTCATTAAAAAATTCTCTCCAAAACATTTCTTTTTCAGATTTCTCAAATATAATATCTTTTTAATTTAGAAATTTACTTATGTAATAGACATATTTATAAAACAAATTTATCTATAATTTCTCAATATATATATGATCTTTCCATAAATAAAAAACTATCACCAATAAAAAAATCAAACATAGATTCTTTCTTTTCCTTATAACTAAGTTGGAATGACCGAAAAACATAAATTTTCTAATTTTACTTTTACTTTCTATATTTTGGCATTTCATTATCTTTCTTTCTACATATTATTTCTTTTCCTAGATGCTAAGTTCTCTTTTACTGGTTACTAAGTTCCCATGACTGAAAAAACATAATTTTTCTAATATCACTTTTATTTTATATATTTTTCATATCTAATTATCATTCTTTCTATATATATACCCTTCTTTATCTATTTCAGTTCCTCGAAAACGTTTTTTATTCTGTTTTTCAAGAACGTTTTTTATTCGGGAAAAGCACAAAACTTACATATAGGTCAGCACTAATTCAGCTTACTTCATGGTAAGAAAGGAAGAAGAGGCGCTCCCATCTAGTGATATGAATCGGATCAAATTTAGGCGAATTGTTCAGCAATCGAACTGAATTAACGAATTTCTGTCTTTTTCCTAATACTGGCAAATTGGGTAACTATGGTTTAGAGTATACTGGTTGAATGGCAAGAGGCGTGGTCCCGCTCGCTTCTCCCAAAAGAGACTACGTATCAATAATTCTCTGTAAAAATGTCACAATGGGCCTATATTTATTCATAAACAATATTAATCCAGCGATCACGGATGGGAAGATACTCATAAAAATTAAATTTATGGTAATATCAATAAAAAATATAAATAAGATTCTAATCAATCTAATCAATCAAAAGGTGATTTAAAAAAATAAAAATAATAATAAATATTAAATAAAATCTATTAATTTGGTAATTAAAAATTAATGTGAACACCACTATTTTTAAATCCAGTATATTATTTTTTTTATTCTTCTCCCCGCTCAAAAGAATAGTATAACATATGAGAGGCGACATAATTACCTAAAAAAAATATGTTCAAGTGAGTGAGAAGCCCGTGCATTAGATTCTTGGTTGTGTCCCCGGCTTTCAGATCCCTGGTTGGATTGTCTACGAACTTTCCTACTTTTTTATTATTATCTTCCACATGGATAGACTTCGGACATTGCATCCTTAAATATTCTTATTCATGGAGTTTCAAGAAAACGTGCAGCCAACTAATACGTTGCTCACATTTCGTTATTTATAGTCATTTACATACTATATATTTATATAGTATATATTTTGTTTTCTATAATATTGACTTAATTAGTGAAATTGGTTCCGAATTTTGGGGAGATGTGGTGGATTGTTTATTACTATGTATCTTTAAATTCAAATTCCAGATTAAAGAATTGTAAATTCCACTCAGCATTACTAACTAACAATTTACTCAAAAGAAAATCACTCGAAATATAATTGAAGAAAGATGGTCTGGGCACAAAACTTACTACTGAATCATGGCCATTCTCCAATTGGAATATCGAGTTCTAAATTCCGAAAAAAAAACAAAAGTGTGGACAGAGGGAAAGTCAGTAGGAAATAAACTTGTATGCAATAAATACATATAACTTGCAACCCCTACTGCAATGATGCATGAATAGCGATGTTAGAAGTCAATGAAGTGGGACTTTGACACAGTCGATTGCGAGGTTACTTTCAATATTCTGCAAAATCAATAGCCATTACTCTTCATGTCTGGGCTGTATATCGCTGTCATGATCTCGGAGTCTGAGCGCTCTGTGTTTAATTTTGACATGATCTCTCGGTCTGAGTTGGATGTGTTTTAATTAGATTTTATATTAAAATTTATTATTATTTACATTCAAATTTGATTGTAGAGAATTAATTAAGCTGTGGTTGTACTCTGTTATTAATTTGTCAAAGTACATATTATCATTATAAAATAAGACTCTAATCAATAAGAATGTATAAAAATTAGATTTAAAAAAAGAAAATTAAAAAAAAATAAATAAATCAAAGTAATCCGTTACATAAGACTATTTAATTTTTGATAAATTTAAAAATAATATGAACATCAATAATTTTTTAATGCGTTATTGCTACGATAAAGAAATCAAGAAACAAATAACATATTGCTTTATTTACCTCTGCCCCTTCTCATGGACTCATAACCATTCTCATTTTCTTTCTATTTGTATCTATATTGAAAAATTATATAGTTTTCAACATAACATTTATATACCATAGGCATATTATGGAAAGTTTACCACATAGTACTTATTAAATGTCTTTAATTAAATTGCAAATTGAGCATTATTTCTAATTTTTGCATGGCATTTTCTATACATCATATTTTTTACTTAGACAAACATGATTTGAGTCTCATTATTATAAATATTTATTTGCAATTTGTACATAATTTGATTTTATATATTCCAACCATCTAAATTAATGAATTTTATATGACAAACTCATATATCATATTTACATTTTATATTTATGATATTTTTGACTTAAACAAACATGATTTGAGTCACATCAATATAAACATTTATTTGTAATGTATACATAATTTAATTTTATATATTCCAATCATCTAAATTAATACTAAAAACAAGAGTAGGAAGATCAATCTCTTTATGTGTATACCATATTTACAATGGTTATATATTGAGTCATTAACTTAAACAGATATGACTTAGCTCCATATTTATAAATATTTACTTACAATTTACACAATTTATGTTGGTAGATTCCAAAAATCTAAATTAATATTACATAAAAGTATGAAAAAATTAGTCTCTTTGTATTTATTATTAAAAGTTTTTTGAACTAACGGAAAGACGATAGCCATGAAATAAACGACAGTGACCTAACCCTCTGACAACTTCTATAAAGTTACTTACCAAGAGGTTGCTTCTAAGGGTAGAATAGTAGAGGAAGGAAGGGGGTGAGAGATCCCCTCCTACCAAGATGCGACAGTAGGAGACTCCCGCCAAAACACCAATAATTAGAAGTAAACACAAGATACAAACAGAATAATAACACCCATCCTCAAAGTGCGATAGTAGGCAGACAACAGAGGAAAATATATGCCATGTGTGATAGAGAAATTGAGATTCATTATTCTGATGAACAAATTGGAGAGATACAAAAGTTACATGAAGGACCATGTGTTGACCTACAAGTTCATAGGAGAATGTCGATAGAGAAAGATCTTTCCAAGTTGATACAACAAAAATGGCAACCCAAAGGCCATATCGAGCTGAAGCTCGGAGCTAGAGGCTTTTTTACAGTAATATTCTTGAACTTGCAAGATAAAGAAAAAATATTTAAAAATGGCCCTTCCATTATAATGTTGGTTTGTTTATGAGAGATTGGGGATAATGTTATGACCCAGACAAGGAAAAATTTCTGGCAGCTCCAGTGTGGGTAAGATTATTCGGTCTCCTTACGGACTTCTAGGATCTAGAGATATTAGAGGGTATAGGAAATATGATAGGAAAATTTGTCAAAATAGTAGAAATGACAAAAAGAGGCAGATACACATCCTATGCAAGAATATGCGTGTACATGAACATAGCTAAACCCATGCCTAACTCCGTGGAATTAGAGTACCATGAAGAGGTTTGGCAAAAAACCTTATACTATGAACATATCCTATTTAGATGCCAAAGGTGTCATGAATATGGCCACCTATTTAAGGATTGTCTACTGAACCTAAAGGAAAGGGAGAATGTTCCCAAGCAATAGAATAAACCTCAAGAAGATAAGGAAGGGTTCCAGGAAGTGATAAGCAAGAGGAGACAATCAAAGGAAACCCACAATACAGAGAAAAAATAATACCAAACTCAACCGAGCGAAACAAATAGCTTTGAAGCATTGCTGGTAGGAAAAGGAGAAGAAAATTAGACACAACTTATGGAATATCTGGAGAAAGGAAAGGACAACAGTTCGAGTCAAGGAAAACTAAATCCCAAGAGGAAATCTAAAAGAGAGTTGGAGGATAATGAAGATAAAGAGGAAAGGGAGGAGATGGAAACCACCACAATGGAAATCGACCCATGCAAAGGAGAGGAAGTTAGCAAGGAAGAAGAAGTTTTGAAGAAACTATTGAATGAATGGAGACATTCAGATGAGAGTTTTATTCCAGAAGACCAAAAGAGAATATACAAAGAAGCATTCCAATAGTATCAAGCTAGGCAGGGCCAGGGATAGGTAAGGATTGCTAAACAACTATGGATGCATCAAGCAAACCCACAGGAGTATTCAAACAAAATAAAAGGAGGAAAGAAAAGAGGCGAGAGAAGAATCGATACACATTATGGGAGAAATTTTGGTGAAAACATACAAGGTGGTACTGCTCTCAACGGTATACCCATAAATAAATAAAGTGTCCTAATGATAGTTACATTCTGAAACATAAGAGGCCTAAGGAGCCGAGGTAAAAAAAGATACTTAGCTGAGAGCCTAAGAAAAGAGAAACCACAATTAATGTTGCTACATGAAACAAATATCATAGGAGGGAAAATGGAAGAAATTCTAAGTAAGATGAAAATGAGGTATGAATGTATGTCTATAGATGCAAGAGGTAGCATAGGCATTGTTCCAATGTTGTGGAACCTAGTAGAGGTGACAGCTGATTACTAGAAAGGCATGAAGTGAATCCTCACATGGCGGTTCCACCTAATAGGAAATAAAGAATGCTTTAATATTTGCATTCTACGGCCCACATATCCCAGTGGAAAAGGAAAACTTCCACCAAAGGATAAAGATGCCAAGCCAACTACATGAGGAAAAGCTTTGGTTATTAGCAGGTGATTTCAGTTTGATGACAACGCTAGCAGAGAAAAAGGTGGACATCAAAGGGAAGAACTAGAAATGGATAAATTCAGGGATATACAAGAAAAACTACACTTGGTGGATATCCAACAATAAATGGAAAATATACATGGAACAATAGAAGTGGAGGGAACAGACAAATAACTTCTCGTTTGGACAGATTTTTGGCCACAGAAAGATTCATTATTAGAGATGTCTACTATGAGGCTATAATACTATTGTGCTTAGGGTCAGATCACTGGCCGATAAAATTAGAAGTGGAAATGAAACAAGGAAAATGAAACAGACCTTTGAGGTTTGAATCCTTTTGGCTAATAGAACTGTCTTTCTTATAAAAAATGAAGGAGTGATGGAATGAGTGTGAGAAACAAGGGACAAATCTGATACCATTCAAATTAGACTCAAAGAACTAAAAGGAAAAATAAAAAAAAAGGGAACAAGGATGAGTTTGACAGCATACATCAGCAAAATGAATTGATCCAAGTCAAGATGAGGAAAGTACAACTGCAAATCATCAATGAGGGTAGAAGTGAGTTGCTAGTGGTGGAGGAAGGGAAATTCATAAATGAATTGGAGGAAAGGAGACAACAAGAAGAAATTATATGGAAACGTAAATCAAGAATCCAATGGTCAAAGGAAGGGGAAAGAAACACAAAGATTTTTCAAAAACCTATGATACAATATAGGCACAGAAAAGGATATTCTCCCTAGTTGATTAGTAAGGCAACCGACTTACCCAAGATGAAGACATGGAGAAACTGTTAGTTCATCACTTTTGGAGGCTACTGATGGAACATAATATAAGCAGGGAGGAGAATATAAACAAAATCACACATCACATTCCCAATCTGGTGAGAAAGGATCAAAACATGGCCCTGGTAAGGGAGATATCTAAAGTAGATGTAGAAGAAATCATAAGAAGTATGGCGAAGAATAAAGCACTAGGCCAGATGGTTATACTGTAGAATTCTTTCAGGCAATGTGGCCATTCATGGGAGAAGAAATAGTGAAAATCATCGAGGAGTCCCAACACACTAAAATAATGCATCCGACCCTAAATTCCATGTTTCTAGCCCTTATCCTAAAAATGGATCATTGGGAAGAACCACAAGGGTTCAAACCAATAGCACTTTATAATGTAATCTACAAAATCCTGGCTAAAATTATGGTAAACTACCTAAAACCTATATTAGTTGGCCTTATCTCTTAGGAACAAATTGGGCAAGCACTTATGTGGGACAAACTACAAAAATAAAGGCCTCTAGGGAACTTTTAATATGTAGCCTTTGTAAGGAACAAGTTGAAACAATGGAACATATGACCAATGCCTACAGATACAGTGAGAAATTGTGGAGAAATGATAATCATCTCTTCAGAGTAAGTTACAGGAATCCAAATAGTATGAAAGCAACAATGGATAACTCCTGGAAAAAGCCAAATCCAATCTTGAATAGAGCTTGGAGACTTTCTTTGGGTTTCTTCCTATGGGCAATATGGAAGGAAATAAATAATATGGTCTTCGAAGATGAAGAAGAATAGAAGAAGAAATATGGAAAACAATACTCCAGAACATTAGAGAAACGATTATGGTAGAGAAATTGTATACAGAGGAGTGGAAAAGAACTCCCTAGGAAGGAAGAATAATGAGAGGTCTAAACTTGAAGCCCTGTATGCTAAATGCCTCCTCATGGAAGAACCATACCCCTAAAAGAGTGTCTGAGAATTGCTTCACATGGCCTTAGAAAGATTTATCAAACTTAACATCAATGGAGCTGCAAAAGGGAAACCTAGGGCAGTGGGGACAGGAGGAGTATTCAAACACGATGAAGGTAAAATGACCTGAATATTCTGTATGGACTACAACACTGTGAGCAACAATGAAGCAAAGCTTCATGCCTTGAAAAGAGGACTAGAGATAGGGGCAAGGGAGACGATCTACAGACTACAGGTGGAGGGAGATTCGAAAATGGCAATAGACATGGTGAAAAAGATTCAGCAAGGGACTCACTAGGAAAAAATTGGCCAAAGCTAGAGGATGGCAAGGCTATTCCAAGAGATCAACAAGCTAATTTGATAGATTGAGTACATCATCCTCACACATGTCTGCAGGATGGGTAACGTGGCAGTGGAAAATCTTGCTAACTAGGGATGAGACTAGGTAGGTAGAAACCTAGACATAAGACGACATGAGTTATCACAAATGGAGGGGATGCAGAAACTAGGGGAAATCCTAGAAAACGTTTAGGAGAAAGAGGAAAACTAGCGATCAGGGTGTGTGAGTGAAGGCGATGTGGACCATAAGGGATGGGAGGTGGAGGTGATAGGTACCACCCACTTGCGCCCAAGTACATAGGGGACATCAATAAGTGGGAGACTGTGATAGCAAGGAGGGAAACAAGAACGACAGGGCAGGGTGGAGGAAGGTTGAAAGTGAGGAAAGATGTGGGTGAGAATGGTAGGGAGAGAGGAAGGAATAGGGGCAAGTGAGGGGGTGGGTAGAATAGAGATAGCAAGTGGCACAAGTATATAGAGGTACCCACGACAATAGCACCCGGAGGCACGAGGGAGTTAATGAAGGACAAAGATGAAAGCATTAGAGGTTCATCATTTCGAGGAGCAGGAATGAAAGAATGGGCGGCGGGAGGATTAGGAGGACATGTGGGAGGTGGGACAAGAGATAATAGTGAGAGTAGGATAAAACAAAAGGAGGCGAAGTCAATAGAGAAAGAGGAAAGTTGCATGCAGAGAACAATGGCAAGGAAACGAGAAGAGAAGGTGGTGGAAGCAGGAAGCAGACGCAGTCTAATAGATGTAGATGGGTCAACATAAACCAATGGTATTTAATTCTAAATGTCCTAAACATTAGAATTATAGTAATGTTTAATTTAGAATCATTGGGGAAGGGGGCTTGGGAAAACCAGGACTCGAAACAAGTCGAGACTAGAGGTTCATAGAACTCTAACCTGGTCTAGAATGATACTAAAGTGGAGAGAAACAATGAAGTTAAAGGGTCAACCTGGGAAGAGGAGAAGAGAGGGAATGAGGGTAGTCCAGGAGGCAGTGGGACTCCCTTTAAGGGAGAGCCCAAAAAGATAACAACCCTAGCCAGGTGGTACCTGAGGCACAAAAGAGATAAATCAGGTAGTCAAGACAGAGCTGAGGGTTTCCCAAAGGCCTATGAAGCAAAGCTATGGATAGCCTGGCTTACTGTGAAACCAAACCAGAATGTCCAGAATAAGAACCAGGGGCTTTCTAGGGTCACAATTCGAGTGGAGATACCCGAGGGGAGAAATGTTGTCAAAGGGAACCCTTTTGAAACATACAATAGGCATAAGGTTACCCATTGTAGAGACTCCCGTAGGACTATAGAGGTTGACCAACAAGCTGTGGGTAGTCGGGGAGAGATGAATCAGAGAGGAGAAGATTTGAGATGCCGAGAAATGTTAACCCAAGAGCCGGCAGGGGGGGAATCAGAGGGAGAAGGGGGGCAAATCCAAGTTGCCACGACTTGCGCAAGAAGACAAACTGAGATGATATAAATATATCATAGTTTAGGGAGTATTCAAACAGATTACTAATATTTCTTATGTTACTGTTATAGGTTTAATAATAATCTGAGTGCAACACCGTTTGGAGACCTGGATCACACAGAGCGTTGAAGCGAGCATTCCTACAGAGGAGAAAGAAACAAGAGAAGAAAATAGCAGTCAATACAAAGAAAGTATGGCTAGAGAAGGAAAAGAGGTGGCTAAATGAGGTAGCAAAGGAACACGAAAGGCAGGGAAATGGACCACTAGGGTTGATTCAACTTCCAGCGGAGGCCAATGCGAGTGAGGCAGGAAGACAGGAAAGTAGTACAAATAGTACATGGCTAGCAATACACGAAAGGTAAGAGAACAAATAGTTTGATGGGAGAGGGAACTCAAGGACAACATCACCAACCAAGATATCGAGACAAAAGAGTGGGAAGCCATAGTGTAAGATCCGAGGAACACCCGCAGCCACCATACTCTATTTTGACAAACAATCCTGCAATATTGGGTTATGAAGAACATAGTGCCCTGAGCTATGACTCTCAACAAGGAACATGAGCTAAATAAGGGACAGGAGGTATAGGAGGAAATCAAAACGAAGGAGCCTAGCAGAGCAAATCTCCACAAGTTGATAGCAGTTGTTCAAATTCAAGTCTACCGAAACAACCTAGATCTGAGCATGATAGAGCAAAGTTTGCAGGATATGAGGAGAAGCGAGATGTTGGGGTCCATCGCTAAAGCCCCAGCCTCGGTGGAGTCCTCAAATAATGAGTAAAACAGGGTGCAAGACAAAATTTTGTTCTTATGATGAATATCCTTTACTTTCCTAAGTTGATGTTTATTGTAGATAGATTAGCAAATGTTCCATGGATGGTAGAAAAAGACTTATTTAAATTTTGGACATCTTTTAACGCTGACAGGTGGCCAACCTGGTTTCCTACAGGTAGTTTGAGGCCACCTGATACTATTGGAAAAAGTTGATTATGGTTGTATAATATGAATAGAGAAAGTACTACTAAGCTTACAAAAAAAAACTTTCGTGAACCATTTTATATCATTTACTTTAAAAACATACAATAAATCTCATAACACTAATTTCATAATGTCTTTTTAAAACTTTGTTTTCAGACTATAGAAGAGATGTGAGGCTTTTGATCTCTTACATCTATTGATAATTATATTCCCTTAGTCACTCTCAAAACAAGTTGATTATATCTATATATATATATATATATATATATATATAGATATATATATATATATATATATATAATTGAATATTTTTATTGTGAGATGTTTGGGAGTAGCATTTTCCCAACCTCATTCCTACAAATCCTTGTTGGCGAGAAGGTAGTTACAAAAACATATTGACAAAAACAATAATAAATTTAGATACTGCACGTAGATCACCCAAAAAAGCTAAAGGAACCCAAAAACCAAAATACATATGACATTCATCCTTGATCGACAAGATTACCCAACACTAGAATGACTAGACCTTTCCTTGGAGGCGGGGGAAGGAAAAAAGCTTCATGAACATGTGCTTTCATATGTTCCATCATGCCCTCAAGACATTCTAGCCTCTCCTAAATCATTTTCTGACCATAGCGCAGGGATATCAGTTGATCCATATTGTGTCATTGATTGTGTTGAAGGTCCTTCATAAAAGATATAATTTCATTCCAGTCCTCATGTCAGTCCCATGCTAGCTACTCCATAATAATGGAGACCATTTGAATTTGAGTTTCTATAGAATCAAATGGAGGTGGAAGATCAACCCTTCTAGGAGAAACGGGTGACTGTTGGTTTACATCTTCCCCAAAATCTTAAATTTCCACACGGTGGGATGCTCCCTGGCATTGAAGCACCTTACCCATGCGATCGTGACCATGTTGGCGCTACATAGACCTCGAAATAATAGTTGAAGGCCACCAACCCCATGCCCGATAGTCCTAGAAACAACTTCCTTCAAAGCTCTAGAATATACTGGCATAAACACATCCAGTGCAAATAAGACAAGAATATTTACAGAAATGTCAACTAGAGAAGAGTTGATGTCAGCCACACTACGCTCAGAACACACCTTCGATATTAATTGACTCCTAGACCTAGCAGAGGGAGGAGCAACCCTAGAAACAACAACACTACCTCCCCAATTGACCACCAATAATGAAGTATAGCTAAGGAAAATGAAAAATCCCAGAAGGGGGCTACCCGCAACAACTACAAACTCAGCCTGGACTTCCCTAAGCCCAACAATACATTCGTGACGAAAAATAAAAACCCAAAAAGGTGAAAGAATGTGAAAAAGCCTGGAAGTTGGGGAGAAATGTTTACTAATGGGATCAAAATAGACGTGGCCACAAACAGAGTCACCTTAACCATCAAACCTAACTATTATTTTTCTCTCACACGCACAAAGTGCCAACCTAGTGTCTCTGCAGACCTCTATGAGCCTGGGTCCCAAGTTTTATATATTGAACCAATGTTGTCAAAGGTTATGAGCCTCCAATGCTTCAAGCAATGTCCTTCCTTAGCATCATAATTTGGGGAGGCAAGTGTAGGAAATATAATTAGACACCCTATACTCCTAAAGAATCATTTCCTACTAATTTCCTTCCACCATACAAATCTAACAATTTCCAAAGAGAGCCCAAATACTAATTATACCACAGACCCATATAAGAAACGTACTTAACATGCTTCTTCATTATAATTGTTACATAAGATGCAATTAAATACCCCTCCTTATTCTTCACTCATTACCAAAATCACCCTCATTATATATATATATCTATATTTTTTTTTTCTCCATAAAACTATTCTATTATTTACACTAACCGAGAACAATTACAACATTATTGACAACAAGAACCAGCTGCCTGGAGGTAAATGCAGCGTGGAACAACAGAATTTGCAATCATTGAAGACGAACCAAACCTTTAGGCTTTCCCACGCAGGGGGGGCAGAGGGGTCAAAAAACCATTCCCATGCAGGGGAGCCCAAAAGCATTTTGACACATACCAATATCCGACCATATAGAAAAAGTCCAAGAACCTGAACATAGACAAATGCTTTACAACATTGACACTGTGACTCAGCAACTGTGACACAAATACATATCATATGACAAAAGAATTGACAAAAGCCTTCATTATTATGCCGCAAAACCTGAGAAGAAGCCGCAGATTAATCTTCAGGAACCTCCTCCACTATCCTGCACCACCCGTATTCCTCCGAGTCCTGTGCTTGGACCTCCTCCCGAGCAGTTGGGATAGGTTCCATCTTGACGTCCTCATCCTGGCTGAACACCATCTCCCTCGCATTCTTTGGGCCAACAATTGGCTTTTCCGTTACCTTCATGGGATCTGCAGAGGGCGTCTCCATGGTTTTCGTGGAGTCTGCAATTAGCACTGTCTCCCATTGGGCGCTGGATTCGCCCTCTTCTTAGGCGTCCTCGACAAAAAGCACCAAAACATGGGCGCTGGTCCTGTGACGCCTCAGAGAGATGTCAAAGGTCAATATTGCTGAGCCAAAGGAGGGCGAGGAAGAGGACCCAGGAGAGCTGGCATTCAGAAATTGACTGGGCTGATGAAGGCTTCCACCTTCAGCAAGAGGGCAATGGCAATGGCAACGGCACTTATGGGAAGCCTCCTCATCGACTGGAGGGCTCGAGGACCCACCTCGGGAGGTTCCGCGATGGCTGAGCATTCGCTGTCGAGGCCGGGGCATGACTGCAGGCAGGAGAAAATACCGAACACAGAGTAAACCAAAAACCGGCGGGGGTATAGACAAACGAGACAAGCGGGATAGACCAACCTGCGGGGGAATATACCAACTGGACGAGCGGGGGAATATACCAAGGAGACGAGCAGGGGAATAGGTCATCCAAATAGGCGGGGGAGTGGACCAAACAGCCGAAAAAATGCTAGGAGCGACCTCAATTAGGGAAATGACCAGAGGCCGCGAGCCAGAGCTCATCCCTAGCAGCACCAGAGGTAGCAAAAGAAACCCGAGCAAAGCTTGAATTGGTAGTGTGAATCCCATATTGCAGTCGTAAATATTGCATCCACATTTGCCTTGAGGTGCTCCCGCCATTACTGTAGCATTAATGTGAGCCGAGGAGCCGAGCCCTATTATGCATGCGGAGGTGAATGAAGCGGTAATTCTCCTCTGCTCCGTTCCTTCCTTCCATAACCCGCGCCACCAAGGATGTCCTTTCCTCCATGTGGAAACAACGCTTCTGCGCATGATGGGCAGGTGGCCATCTCTGATCGCCCGTACCATCGCTTTGATTGCCATTTTAAGCACCCGCATCCAGGGATATATAGATATATATATTACTTAACCTATAATATCATAATTTAAAAAATTAATATCTAAAATGGTGAATATTAAGATACCACTGAATGTAAATAGAGACATTCACCTCAACTTATCTAGTAACACTTTTGTCATCAGGACTTTCTGTGATGCTCTCACCTCACTATATTTGATGCCTATGTTCAAATACTAGAACATTGCAAATATTAGAATTTTCTATGTAATTAAGTTTATAAGTATAAAATTTAATTATTAATAATTATTTGTTGAGTGGTAGAAATTTAATTTGTATTGAATATTTAATTATTATATATATATATATATATATATATATATATATATATATATATTATATATTATTTATTTATTTATTTATTTTTGCTTGAAGAAAGAGTTGTGCCTTCTATTTCTTTAAATCAAGCATAATTTAAAATATATACACATTTCCTTCCCATAGAGTGGTGCAAGTCACGAAAGAGAAGGTCCTATAGAATCTAGGCCCTCCAACCTCAAAACGTTCATGCCAATCGCATATGAGTACTTTCAAAACCAATTGACGGGAGTAGCAGGGAACAAGAACCCTCCCCACTAATACCCATGCCAGCAAACCTTTAGCCTACCACAAAAACACTATTGTTCATGATCCAACTTAAACCCAACAGTGGAGATGCCTATCGCTCCAAAAAAAAAAGCCATATTTTTAATCCCCTGGTCCCACCAAACCGTGCGCATGGTCCTGATCATTGATCGGGCTTGCAGAGATTGGACGACAGCACTGATGATTGCTTGCCTGAAATGACCAATGTTTAATTTGAGATGAGGGTGGTTTTCATACCCCACCTTTATCCACATGTTAGTAGTTGTAGTGTCCTATCTAGGGTGCTAGACTAGGCTATATTTATTATCGACCAGGGTGCGTAGACTTAGACGCATGCGTCTAAAGTATATAGACATAAAGGATTATTAGCTAAGTCTAATCTACCTAGTTACAACACTATCATTCAATTCAAAAACATTGTGTATCACTATAAACCAAGATTCAATTCATTTATCAAACTAAAACGTTGTGTATCACTGTAAACCAAGATTTTAATCCCCTTACAGGGACACCATGCATAAAACCCCTGTTCAGCAATTACTTAGCATTCATTAACATTCATACAAGATGAAAATATATGGAAATCGTAAGTGTAAGAGTTCATGACATTGATTTACAAGACAACCAGGGATCGAATCCCTTACAGGATATGGTTCACGATCTCAGTGATGATCTATTCAAGCACGATCACAAGCATAATCATACGCATATCATAAACATAAACCAATTCTAATCATTGTGCATATTTAATACCCTAAGCTGTAAATGAAAGAAAAAAACAGTATACCACGTTAACGCGGGGCCCGTCCGCGTTCCAGAGGTATACTGGACTGTTATCACGCAATTATCAAATCAACGCAAGAGCTTGTGACTGCAACGATGTCCTTAATATTAAATTCAAAACTCTGTTTTTGAAACAAAATAATGATAATGATAATAAAACAACTGACTATCCAGAACTGTCTTTACATATGGTTATACAACCCTCGAAAACGAATGTACATTCATGAGTAGGCTATTGCCGCTTTTACCATGTCATGATTTTTGAAAATGTTTCTATCCTAAACTGATTTTAAAAACGGAAACAAACCTAAATGAATTTAGAATGCGTGTTGTTGCTGCCTTTGTCGCCAACATGCCATAGTTTGACCGTCGTTGACTGTGCATGTAGGAGGGTTGATTCTCCTGTGGGATAGGTGTTCGTCCATGCTTGGACATTGTGCTTTTCATCCCTACCCTTCACTCTAGCCTAGCTGTCATGCCACATGTCAAACAATAAACCAATTACAGGATGTTGGAACTTCCTGTAGCCATTTTGCCAAAAATTCCTAATTCGTTAACATAAAACTCCTAAATCAATTTCAATGCAATTTAATAACTATAAGACTATTAACTAATCTATTTTCAAGGGATCTGAGAGATATATGATGAAAAGAGGTAGGCAAATGACATGTTTTAGGAGGAAAAAGGAGGTCATGGAATGGTACCAACAGTAGTTGTATGGTGCCACTGCCCCGAATTCGAAACCGCCTTTGGCTTGAACACGGCGTGATCGCACCAAAACCACCTGAGAAGTGGTTTTAACTCCTAACACTGGAAAAAATGTGAAATGATGTCGCCTGAATAGGGCCACTGGATATTCTTCTCATCCTTTCCCCTAACTGTGAGAACCCAACTCCCGCCTCCGGGTATTTTCGCTGTTGTGGTAACCTTAGTTGCTGAGGCCGCCCCTAGCAAGCTAACTATCGTAGACCTGTCTGATCGAAAATGTGAGTCCTGCATCAATCTACTCATTGTGTATTGTTTTCCTTAGTTTTGTTTTGATACACTCTCTTATCCTCTTCCGCCTGGTTATGACAAAGTTCATTTAGGCTGCTATATGGCATTGCAAGCCAACCCAATGAGATTTTTCTATCCTTGCAGGTGACACCTTCGTTGGCTAGAATGTCTGCCAATTTTTTGGCCTTTCTACAAACATGGATGAATCTGAGTGTGCGTAGTCCTTGAAGATGATCTTGAATTTTGTGGAGCACCCTTATTAGCCTCCAGTGTTTTGTAAATTCTTCCGGCCCTATTCCATGGCTAGTTTTCTTGGCTAAGTTGATGACTAACTCTAAGTCAGCTTCTATTATCACATTTTGGTAGTTTTCCTGTTTCAGAAGTTCTAAGCATTACTCCAATGCCATAACTTCCGCCATGTTGTTGGTGGCTTTTCCTACATGACAACGAAAAAGGGCGATGATGCTTTCATTTTCATCTCGTAGAACTCCTCCAAAGCCCGCTATTCCTGGGTTATCTTTTGATTCCCCATCGATGTTATATTTCAAAAATCCTTCTGGGGGGGTGTTCTACAATTCTTTAACCTTTTCCTTCATGCTTATTTTCCTATCCAGACCCTGTGGAATGAGCCCTTGCATTTCTAACTGTTTGAGTATTTCCCACTCTGTTTTTGAGGGAGGTTTCTTGGGGAGATCCCTAACTATTGTACTTACTCTCTCTTTTAGCTATTTCAAGATCTTCTCCAATAGGCGAAGAGAGGAATTAATCTCTTCTTTGAAAATTCTTTTGTTTCTTTCTTTAAACACGTTCCATATTATGAAACTTGGCAAGAGAGCCCAGGTAGATTTAAGAACTTCATTATCCGAAACTTTATTCCTCCAATTGTTTAGGATGTTGGTTATACTATCTTTGTCTCTATCACAATGCTTGAAGAGGGTGGCAAAAAAATCCCATAACCCTGAGGTGAGAATGCAAATGTTGAGACGATGTTCCATTGTATCCTCTTGAGCTTCACAGAGTTGGCATCTGGAGTGTCCCAGCATACCCCTCCTTCTAATATAGTCCCAGGTTAGCATTTTCCTATCATGAACTAGCCACATAAAGCGTTTGATCTTCATCCAAATTTTTCTCCTACATAGCTTCTGCCAAATTCTGACTGGAGCTTGGGATTCCAGCCCCAGTAGAATACCTTTTTCTTCCTTAATATTGAAGTAGCCCTCTTTGTTGTTACCCCATCTTAGTTGATCCTGTCCTTCAGTGACAAGAATCATCCTATTATCCAACATCCAGTTTAGGTTCTTTGCTCTCCTGTTGAGGGTACTGTCCTCTTTGCCATCTATTTTCTTCCATGTTCTCCATTTTCCTGTATTGCGAGCATGATCCCAAAAGCCCTTAACTTTTACTAAACCTTGGTTGTCTGTCTCTTGCTTAAGGCCCATAAATTCCTCTATCAATAGTGTTGGTTCTTTTTGCCATTTGTCCTCCCAGAATAGTGCAAGATATCCATCACTAATTTCCCAGAAACTGTTTTTTTGAACCACCCCTATGTTCTCCCAGGCCTTGCTCCATATGGGAGAGCCCTTTATATCTCCAGTCATTATTATTAGCTCAGAAAAATGCCAGGAGCTGGAATATTTTTCCTTCCAGGTGCTTGCCCATTGAGCCTTAGGATCCCTAACCCACCACCACTAAAGCTTGGCCCCAAGAACCTTATTGAGAATCTCTCGATCATCCAATCTTAGCCCTCCTAGGTTCTTAGGTTTGTAGATCTTTTCCCATGACACTAAAGCCCATTTTTTTCTAGTTTCTTTCTTTCCCCAAAGAAAATATCTTTGTATATTTCTAAATTGCTGTAAGATTCCTTTTGGAACTGGGAGAGATGATAGCATAAAGATTGGGATAGCTTCGAGCACAACCTTTGTTAGGACCAGTATAGTAGCCAGATTTAAAGACCTGATTGTCCATTTTCTGACCTTATCTTGCATCTTGATGATTAATGGTTCCCAAATGCTCTTATGCAAAGGTTTGGCTGTTAGAGGAACTCCCAAATACTTAGAAGGGAGGGATTCTCTTTGGAAGCCAAGGATTCAAGAGACATTCCTCTCAATGGCAATGTGGGCGTTAAAGAAAAAAAAAATTGATTTGAAAAGATTGACCTCCATACCTGTTGCCATTGCAAAGTCATTCAAAATTTGTTTGTAAGCAAGTGCTTCCTTGACTGTGCGGATTCCCTGCAACATGGTATCATCTACAAATTGTCGATGGGTCAGAACTTGATCATTCTCCGATAGTTGGAGTCCTTGAATTTTGCCCATTACCTTGGCATGCTTAATGGACCACCCTAGCCCTTCCATCATGAGGATGAAAAGAAAAGGAGAGAGTGGATCACCCTGTCTGAGTCCTCTAGAAGGAAGAAAAATTTTAGAGGGAGAGCCATTAACTAAAATTGAGAAGCTAGAGGAAGTCACCAGGGCCATGACCCATCTGATCCAATTATGATCAAAACCAAACGCACTTAGCACCTTCTTTATATATGTCCAGTTTACTTTATCATAAGCTTTGGCTATGTCAGTTGCATTATCATACACACTTTCCTTTTACTAGTTAGTAAGTGAACCACTTCGTCAGCTTGAATGATGTTATCTAGGATTTGTCTACCTTCCACATACGCAGATTGTTCCCCCGAGACAAGCGTAGGAAACAAAGGCTTGAGTCTGTTGGCCACTACCTTGGAAATTATCTTGTAGACTACATTTCATAAGGATATGGGTTTGTACCTCTCTTGCATTTGTGCATTATCCTGTTTTGGAATTAGGGCGATGAAGGAGATGTTGAGAGCTTTCAAAATAGTTCTACTCAGCCTACACTCTTCCAAAACCCTTACAATATCCTCTTTGACAATATTTCAACAAACTTTGAAGAAATCCACATTGAATCCATCCAGACCTGGAGCTTTTCCAATTTGCATTTCCTTGAGTACCTCACTGACCTCCTTATTAGATACTGTTCTATTTAAATTACAGTTATCCTCTCTAGATACCAACTTACGGGTATGTTTAGTGAAGTCCTTAATGAAAGGTTCTCTCATTAAGATGTTTTCCTGAGCAATACCTCTAAAGTGTCTAACCAACACAGCTTCTATATCCTCATGGGATTGGTAAATTTGCCTGTCCTTGTCCTTGAAGATATTATGTTGTGAGTCCTATTAGCAATGGTGGAACAGTGGGAAAATGTAGTGTTGCACTCTCCTTCCTTTAGCCATTGAACTCTTGATTTTTGTTTCCAAAAAAATTCTTCTTGTTTGCACAATTTTTCCCATTCTAGATGATGTTTCTCTACCTGATCATTTTTTATCTTATCATATCCATCCTTGATCAAAGCTTGATTAAGCTCCAGAATTTTGTTTTCATCCAATTTCTTACCTGCAAAAATATTTCCAAATTCATTCTTGTTCCAGTCTTTTATTTTCATTTTAATGTGCTTCAATATTTTGTGAAGCAGGACCATTGATGATCCCTGAATCTGCAAATCTTTTTCCCACCATTTTTCAATGTTGTTGTTAAAATCTGGATGTGAAAGTAAGATATTTTCAAATCTAAAAGGACGGTTTCTTGGGGTGCCTATGCCTTTGATCTCCATTTGAACCGGCCAGTGATCTGAGCCTCCATAAGGTAGAATTTCTGCCATTATTTCCTTGTGTAAAAGCATGAGTTCTTTAGAGATCATGAATCTATCTTACTTGGAGGCTACTTGGGAGTCCCCTACTCTCTTATTATTCCATGTGTAGAAGCCATTGTTTGTTTCCATGTCAACAAGCTTCATTCTTTTTGAAAAGATTTGGAAGGTTGAGAAATCTTTATTTAAAGCTCTTATACTTCCTTTTTTCTGTGAGAGCAATCTAATCGTATAGAAGTATCCTCCTATGACCCATGGTAACCCTACATGCCTAGCCCGGAGATCCACCAAGGAGTCTATAAACTGGATTTTGTCATCTCACCTTTGGGGGGCATAACAATTTGTGAATAAATAAGTATCCCTATCTCCTACAAGCTGTATGACTACATATAAATAGTTCCTTGATGCCTCCGCATCATTTATTCCAATTTTTTGGGCATTCCAGAGAGTGAGGATAGCCCCTGCTGTGTTTTCAGCTTTAACTTCTAGAAACTCAAATCTATTGAGCCATTTACTATGGATTTGTCTTAACTTTTGAATAGAGCAATTTGTTTCTTGGACAAAAATTATATCTAGGGCTGCTTGATGCTTTTTGTTATTCAGCATTCTCTATTTTCTCTTGCTGCTAAGACCTCTAATATTCCAAGTTGTGAACTTCATAATTAATAGTTGGTGAAGGAGTAACTGGTTAGATCTTTCATATTACCTGTGTCTACCATGAGCTTACCACATTCCATTAGGAGCTCGTTCTGTGTTTTCCTGCCTCTTTTTTTTCGATATTTCTTGTTGTCATTGCTCTATCTTTCAGTGTTGTTTACTTCCTCCAAACCCTTGGCCTGTGTTTTCCATAGGAATAATTGTTGTATTCTATTGATCTCTTCTTGCGATAGTGATTCTACCCCGCTCGTAGTTCCCTGATTCAAGAACCCTTCTGGATCTAGGCTTTCTCTGCCAAGAATCTCCTGTAGCTCATTATCTTCCACTTCCATCTCACTCTAGTTCATTTCCTGATCCATTTCCAGTTCTGAATCACTCATCATGTTTCCTTTCTGTTTTTCATTTTCCTGTGTATAGTCATTATTTTCTTCCTTATCCCCCTTCTCATAACCTTCCTTCATTACTTGATCTTCTGCTACTATCTCTTCATTCTCTTGAAGAACTTGGAATTGATTTTGACTAACCTTTTGCCCTCCTGCTTGGTTTTGCTTTGGTCCTTTTTTTCCACTTTTCCCTTTAAGAAATACCTTTTGAAAATTGTCTGTGTCTTTCCCTGTGTTAGTATTTCCTTTGATTTCTTCTTTAGTGAGACGACAGTCTCTTAGAAAGTGCCCCTGTTCATGGAATCTATGACATCTAAATGGAATATGCTCGTATTCTACTGTCTGCACCCATTCCTCATCAAAAACCTCCAAGATAACTTCATCTAGAAGAGTTGCAGATACATCGATCTCCACAAAGATCCTAGCAAAGGATGTATACTTTCCTCTCCTTGTGGCTTCAGCAACTTTGACAAACCTTCCTAATTTATTGCCTATGGCTGCTAGCAACTATGTTTGCCAATAATCAAGAGGTAAAGAATAGAGTCTTACCCACAACGGGACTGAAGTAAAAGTTTCCCTCTCTGGTATGAAATTCATCCTCCATGGCCTCATGTAGAGTCCTGATGCCGCATAGAAGTAGGGCCCGCCTTCAAACACTCTGTCTTTATCCTCAATGTTGGTGAACACTACAATGAAGAAACCCTTGGACCCTAGATGAAGGTCAGTGCTTCCTTTAGGTTTCTAGTGGTATCTGATCTAGGTTTGTAACGCCTTTTTAGTTGGCCATAGCCCCATGAATTTGCATATGATTGCATAAGTTTACATGTGTTCCCTATGTGCCTGCAGGTCTGGATTATTTAATACTACTCTAGGAGTGATTTTAGCCTTGGTTTTGCATGATCTCTTATGTTTTTTTTCTTTTGTTCCCTGTTTTTTTTCATTTTCCTCCTTGTCTGTTGTGCTATCATTCTTCTTCGAAATGGAACCATCTGTTTCCTCTTCTCTGTTTCTCCTACTTTCTTCAGCATTACCTCTGCCTCTCTTTGGAGGTTTCTTGTACTTGTTGGCCGCCACCTCCTTGTAGGAGGGAGAGGAGCTCCCTCCTCTGCGGCCATCCAAGGGGAAAGTTCTTCAGAAACCCTCAAACCCTAACCGCTCCCTCATTGCTCCTACTCCGACCCCCACTAGAATCCTTAATATTTAATTATTAATTATTAAGTAAAAGGTAGAAATTTAATTTTTATTAAATATTTCAGAATATTTTAAGGTACAAATCAATAATTTATATCAACCTGAGTGATGCTTCTTTTTAAGAACCTATAAGTATTTGTAAGCCATGGTATTGACCCACATATATAAGAAAAAAAAAAAATAAAAAAAATAAAATCTATTATATAATAATAAATCTCTCATAGTAAAAAGAAAGGGAAAAAAGATGAGTGAAGAGTTTGATAATATATACTTCAAATACATATAGAGATTTACCTCGTAAATTAACATACTAAACAACAATAATAATAATAATAAAATTATAATTTAGTTAATTTTTTTAATCTTAATAATATGAAATATACTAGAATGTTTTATAACCTTCACAAATAATTGATATAAACTCTCGAATTTATTATTTTTAATAAAATAATATCATCCAAATCAATTTTGAATATTACTAAAGTGTCATAAATATAAAAACTTTCTAAATTAATTTAGAAATTAGGAGAAACTAATGTGAATGTGGCTTATCGGCCGACTCGATCTATTTTCAAATTCAACTTTTCGAACGTACATCGGTTCTCTGGGGTCCATTAAAATGTATCGGTTCTCTGGGGTTCACTATCAGCCGTTGAGGTCATGAAAGAATGTATCTGTCTCACTCGTTTTTACCTGAAGGATTTCTTCATCGAGCTACAATAAGATGCCTTTGCGGTTGAGCGCAAAAAAACATAAATATCTACCTACAAAGTTTTTGGGTGTTTCGCACTTATCACATCTTTTTTAGGAATATTTTGATTTGTTTTGAATATCGTCTAATAAATATTTTATATTTTGAATATGGTGTTGTATGCAAGTATTTATTAGAAATTTTGAATATACAAAATTTTCTATTAGTAATTAGTTGTTGATAAAGGATGGAGACTATCTTAACAAATTAATAGAAATAAGGCTTATGTAGTTAATGAATTCCTCACTATCTGTAGTCATTATTTCACAATTTTTTTGAGCTAGAGGTTTAATGTTTATAAATATATCTTTTCATCTAATAAATATTTTGAATACATTGGTGTATGCAAGTATCTATTAGTAATTTTGAATATATGAAATTGTCTTTTAGTAATTCGCTGGTGATAAAGGAGAGACGATCTTAACAAATTAATCTGAAAAATTCAATGTGAATTTTTTCATTATCATCGCACATTCTCTCTTTTCACGAGTACAGTGAATCCCAAAGTTTTTTTTTTTTTTTTTTAAGACGAAGATTGGTTATTTCTTCTTGCCCTTCAATGATTTTACAGTGTCACTAACACATTCCTTCTCCTTTGTGTCTCCACTCATCCTTGTTTTGATGGATTTTTTAAAATTTCCAAATTTTTCTTTCATCCTATTTTTGGAATTTCTCTGCATCCCCTTCTTCACAAAAGTGGCTTTCTTCTATCATTGGAGGTTTTAAGCTACCTTACATTCTCCGCTACTCTCTCAATGAGTTTTATGCAAACTCACACTAGGCCCTCAGATGCTCTCTAGGTGTCTTATGAAACTTGTATTTAATACCATGTTAAAGACTCAAAATGTGGAGCAAAAGTACTCTTCTCAATATTATCAACAACTAAATAGATTATATACAAGACACATAGGAGACAACAATAATTACTGACTTGAGTGACACACAACTAGAACTCAACTGAGTTGGACTGAACTCAGACTAACTATGACATGTTGATTGATTATTATGACACCTAGTAGGTGGTTGGAATTAGTTTCTCCAGCATGCCTAAACTACCTACTATCCCAGTTGGGCACTTGGAAAATTTACAAAGGCTGGAGCACCTACTCAACAAACTAACAACATAATAGTTCCTAATTTTTCTAGAATGCGGCGACTGGGCTTTACATCAAAATCCTACTATTCATTTCTATGTAAGTTACAAATGGATGGAATTTCCTTTCCATTTTGGAAATTTACATTACCCCACTTGGGCCTTAAGTGAAATGCATTGCCTAGAGTTGATGCTCATACATCAAACTCCCCATGCTAAAATTTTCCATTACCTCCTCATCATGTGGTTCAATTTTTTCACTCCTCCTAGACCCCATAAAAAAAATTGTTGTCCATGTATCTAAATGTGTTGCTACATTATGGATAACCTCAATTTTCCTATATGCCAAATTTGATTTTATAGTTTCTCACATGAATTTTTGAAGTGGTTTTTTACACTCAACTATATCGTGTTTATGTTCTTCTCCTTTTTATGTCTCTTCCCTTGGAAACCCTTTCCATTATATTTCACACTTTATCAATTCTATATTTTAACCTTATTCGGGGTTGAAAACTACAATCTTCCTCTTCTAGCTCTACTTTTACACACAAAATATTTATCATTTGATTTATTAATCTCTCCTCTTTTTTAAGGTGTCATCACTTTGTAGGAATTTTTCATTTAAGTATTGTTATTTATTTCCTTTAGTATACTCAATTCCATCTCCATCAGTAAATTCTTCCTTACTTACTTCAACAATAGATTTTGACAATTGCTTCAATAGATTTTGACAATTGCTTTCCTAGAATTTCATTCCTTGACCTTGCGTGGTCTACACCTTAATTTCCCAAGTGAAAAAAAAAATAGTTTACTCCCTTCTAGTAACATATTTCTTAGAAACACATTCCTTCATTGTCTTCTATACTTCTAACAACTACAAATGGTTGTCCAATTCCAACACATATACAGTTTGCAATTGGGCACCGATTATACGACTTAAAAGCCTAAGGTCCTATGCCCTTAAAAGCATAAGTTTGCAACTGGGACTTAAAGGCATAAAGTCATATGCTTAATCACTTTACAAATAAATAAATATTTAAAAAAATAAATATTATTAAACATAATATTTCAAAGAAAACATTTCACATTTCATTCATATCCAATAACATAAATATTAATCTATTAAAACATATTTGTTCAAATTTTTGGAATCATAGTATAAGCAGATACAAGCAATACGAAAACAAATCACATCACTAATTCTAAATTTACAATAATCTCACCCTTATTATCTATATAATTTAATAATAATCAAACGAGTAATATTTCTTTACTAATTTCGTATAAATAATTTTAAAAAATTTTACATTTCCTTTTTATATAAAAACTCTTTATTTTCGATTAGTAATTATGAAAAAAACATATTTTTGCCATTATATTTTCAAACTTTGACCTGTTATTTCTTTCTTTTTTCCAAACTTTTAGCGGTTATATTTTCTTTTTAACGTATGTTCTACTGTTTCACATCAAATATCCAATTTAATTTATTTTTTATATATTCATGCCTTTCTCTTCGGTAAAGTCACTTCATAATCATTTGAAAAGTCACATCGACTTGATTATATTTTCTCTGGGTATTCTATCATGTAAAGTGATCGGCATGTGAACATAATATTAATGATGCCCAATAAGTTGAAAGATTTGGTAGCCTGTTTGGTAGCCTGTTACGACGATAGTATTATGTACAACATTTTTTTAATTTAATTTTTATATATTCATGCCCTTCTCTTCGATAAAACCACTTCATAATCATTTGAAAAGCCACATCGAATTGATTATATTTTCTCTGGGTATTCTATCATGCGAGAGTGATGGACATGTGAAAAGAATATTAATGATGCCGAATAAGCTGAAATATGTGATAGCCTGTTACGACAATAGTATTTTGTACCACACTTTTTAAGGATGAGATCGATTGTTTTGATTTTAATACGTTGTATAGTAGTGAGTATCTTTGATTTAGTTTAAATATAGTTAAATTAAAGTAAAAAATTATGAAATTTATTAAAATATAATGTTATGTATTAAATAAATAAAATTTACTGGTCAGCTGCATCAAAGAGAATCTTAATTACGAGAGTCTCATTTTTCAGAACACTCTATATTGTCCATGTACATCACACATTAAATAGCAATCATCGTTTTAGGGAAGTTAAAACTGTACCCTAAAAAATAGAAACTAATTCTTATCCTGAGGTACATGAACCAATTCACTATTTTAGGATATTTTCCATTATCTCTAACACTCCCCCTTAATGGAGAAGTGGTTCACAAATATGCCTAACATCTCCCTAAACATTTCAAACTTAATCCTACCAAGAGGCTTAGTGAAAATGTCTGCAGCATTATCACATGTATTACAATATAGCAAATGGATTTCTTTCGACTGCACTTTCTCCCTGACAAAGTGGAATTGTGTATCAATGTGTTTAGTGTTCTTGTCAAACAACAGATTATTGGCAAGTTTGATTGGACTCTGGTTGTCACATATGATTATTGTTGCATCTTTCTGTTCTTCACCGATATCCTGGAGAAGTCTCTGCAACCAAACTGCCTCACACGTTGTTGCACACATAGCTTGATACTCTGCTTCCGTTGAAGACAAGGAAACTGTGTTATGTTTTTTACTGCTCCATGTGCTTACCCTGGATCCAATGCTAAATGCATAGCCTGTTATGGATTTGTGGTCGTCTACATTTCCATCCCAGTCTAAATCTGTAAATCCTACCAATCTAACATCAGAGGAATCAGTATAAATAATACCATAATCTACAGTACCTTGTAGATACCACAAAACACATTTCGCTGTATTCCAGTGACTCTCAAGTGGCTTGGACACGTATTGACTTAACACACTGACTGCATAAGCCAAATCTGGTCTAGTAGTGGTCAGGTAGATTAAGCTCCCAACCAGCTATATATAAATTGTCGCATCTACCTCTTTAGATCCATCCTCACTCTGAAGTTTAATGTTTTTCTGTAATGGTACTGTTGCAGCCTTACACTGATCTATTCTGAATCTTTCTAGTAGACCTTTGGCATACTTACCCTGGGACATAAATGCTTATCCTGAATCTCTCCAGATCTCAAGACCCAAACAATATGTTAATTCACCAAGCTATTTTTTTTTTGTAAGTCAGTGAAATTATATTAATTCACAAAATTACATAAAATAAAAAGGTTTATATCACCATATAGACCACTCTAATTTTTGCTTGGTCGATCAAAAGTTGAACTGAAAAATATAGGAGAACTGGTTTGCAAGCTGGGAAGACAGGCCTCACCGAGACACAAATAAGAAAAACTGACTGAACTTCCCATATAGTACAATAAACTAGAAGGGGCTAGCCACGCAGGGCAGCCTGAACCCAACGACCAAACTAAAGAGTGACTAGGATGACCTGAGACCCAGAACAGGATCAAAATTCAAACAAGAAGCTTTCAAAGGGTGGCGGGTGTAGAGCAGAGTGCGCATAACCACTCTACTGATCAAGTTCCACATAATCTTTGAAGGTGGCACTAAGGCCATCTACTGCATTAACATGTTCATATTTTGGGGTTTCTGGGTATTCTAGCATTGCCCCACAAGAGCATTGGTACCTTCCGCTAGAATATCAACATCAATGCTCATACATCATTGGACAGAGAGTTTAAAGAGCCTGGTGAAGGCCCTCAGATCCTCTTCCAGTATTTTGATTTCCTCTATGAGTGACTTCATGCATATTTCCAGAGCATCAAGTCTGGCACAGTTTTTAGCTGAAGCCAGCGTTGTGGTGTAGTAAGCTTCTTCCATGGCTTCCCCCTGCTTAACCAGATCTTTGGCCAGCATGGTCTTCATTTCCATGCCTCACTCTCTATCGTAGCAAACTACGTGGCTCCAGTGGTCTGGGTTCCTAGATTTGCAATCCACTCAATTTCTCCCTCAATTGATTGCATATCTAGCCTCTCCTGCTCCTCATTAACTTCAACTTCCATCCCATCGATTATCTTCTTCCCTTTGGCGGAGACTTGAGTTTCATATGCCTCCCTAGCTCTTTTTAGCTCTCTGTTTGCTAACTCATTGTGACAACCCCCAACTAAGATAGTGTTGTTGTAGGTGACAACAGGTGATGGACACACTTCAGAGAACTAGACAAAGAACAAAGTAGAGCACTCAGGATGAAGAGTCTGACGAGGAGCAGAAGATGTAGGAGCTCTTTGGTAAGACACTATAGTTATAGAGGAGGGATCAGTGTATAGGTTGAGTGAGGCTTGCGTAGATCTCCGAATTCTGGCAGCATTACTTCTCATTCTTTTCTGGTGTGCCTTCCCCTGCCTGCGATCCAAGAAGTGAGCCTTAATGGCTATCTTCATTCGTTATTAAGGCGTGTCCCGTCATATTACTACACCCCTCCTCCCTGTAACGAATGTCTTTTCTCGAAAGATGTAAACAATTATGCTAAAGTTCTGTGCATGTGACATCATGCCAATATGTGTCCGAGTAATTAATATGGTGATCGATCCTGTAGTTGGACAGACAATCAGCCACTGCATTTGTCGTTTTTCTTACCACTTGTAGAATGATTCTGTCAAGGCTTGAGAGGTGCTCAACTATGGATTTGTGACCTTGGCCAACCTCCAATGGTACATTACCTTACCCGGTTTTGAACCCATCTGCAGTTTCCTTGCAGCATTGATAGCCAAAAGAGAATCCCCTTCCAGCACTATAGCTCCTGTTCCCAGGAGAATTAGTATTCAGAGCCTTTGCTCTAAAGCTGCAAATTCCATCTCATTGTTCGTGCCTTCTCCAATAGATTGACTGAAAATGTGTTGAATTTCATCTTTGTAATTTCTGAGGACACCTTCTATACCTGTTGGTCCAGGATTGCCTCAAGAAGCCCCTTCAAAGTTCAATTTGTGAAAGCTGGTTGGTGGTGGTAGCCAAGCATTCATGGAGGAGCCTTGTTGTTGTCATGGTTTAGAGGAACTGGAGATGGTTCCTGCCTCAATTCAAAATGCCTGCAGAATTTGTAAGTCAGTCACCGATAGATCCTTATTCTGTTCCGCTTTCCATCTGGTAAGAGTCGTTTCCATCATGTTTTGCAGTATGGTGACTCTGATAAACTATATGGTTTTACCTTAATTTTGAAACACTCTTATGTTTCGTTCTTTCCATACCGACCACACTATGAACCCAGGGATTAATTTTCATAATGTATTGACTATTTGGGATTTGGAAAAATTTCTTCGCCAATTTTCTATGCTTTCCTGTATTGAGTCTTCGTTCATGTCCATACTCTTGAATATGGTTTCCATCTAGTTCCAAGGGCTTTCTAGCCAGTTACAAATATTGAGGAGGTGATTCATGGATTCCTCCTCATTTTCACACAAGGGGGCAACGTGAGGGGCCTTTGAACCCTTTTTTCTACAGATTCTCCCAAGTAAGAGTTCTTCGGTGCATCAAGAGCCAAAGAAAGGTTTTAATCTTCGGTCATAGTTCAGCATCCCATACTCTTTTATACCAATTGACTTTTTCCCCCTGGTCTCATTCTTCTATATAGACTCTTGCTTCTTTGAGGGAGAAGCTACCCCCCTCAAGCTTGCCCCAACGCAGTTGATCTGTATCTTGAGCATTTCTTATTTTCCTTTTAGCGAGCTCTATTTGCAGTTCCCTCATAATGTTGTCCCTCTCTTCGGGTTGCATTGTATCATTGAAGATCCATTGTTTCCATGCTTGATTAGTAGTGTTCGGCTTCTAGTAATGATTCACGGTTATCTTCCCTAGTTCCTGGTATCTTCTCTAAATAGTGAGGAAATCTGGCCTTTCAAGCTTAGGTAATTGCTGCCAAGCATCCTTCTAGAATAGAGTAGTCTGTCCATTACGGACTTCCCAAAAATTTTGTTTCTTAATTATGCCTCGATTATCTCTTGCAAGGTTCGAGATTATTGATCATTCTAGCGGTTCCTACATCCTGATCAGATTCTGAGGGCTATAATGAGCTGCATACTTGGCTTTCCAATTTTTGGCCCAAGGAATATTTGGTTATTTAACCCATATCAACCATAACTTGGCTCCACACGGTCGATTAATGGTGTAAGGGTCCTAAAGGTTTAACCCACTAAGGTGTTTGGGTTTGCAAAGTTTGTTCCATGTCATTAAGGACCACTTCTGTTTAACTGAGTTTCCCGACCATAGGAAAGCTTTCTGGATGAGTCAGATTCTTTGAAGCACACTTTTAGGTGTCGGGAGAATAGAAAGCATGAATTGAGGAATGGCCTGGAGGATGGATTTGGTGAGGACTAGGTAGCCTACAAAGTTAAGGCTTCTATGGGTCCAATGCTGCCAATGATTCTCTAGATTGGCGAGCATTTTCTCCCAATGAATTTTTTACTAGGGTTTGTCTGTCAGCAAAATGCCTAGGTATCTGGAAGGGAGGTTAAACTTCTTAAACCCGAGGACATCAGATAGTTTTTTCTGGACTACCAGGTGTGTGTTAAAAAAGAATATGGAAGATTTAGTGAGATTGAGATCCATACCTGAAGCAAGGCTCAAATGATTGAGAATGATTTTGAAACCAAGAGCCTCTTTGATTGAAGGTGTGCCATGCAACATTGTATCATCGACAAACTACTAATGAGTGGTTTAAGGGAATGAAGGCAAGGGTTGGAGTCCCTAATTAATCTATCCTCTTTAGCCTTTCTAATAATCCAGCTAAGACCTTCCATTAGTATTGCAAACAGAAAGGGGGACAGGGGATCCCCTTTCTGTATGCCTCTAGAAGGTGTAAACTATGCTGTGGGAACTCCGTTAACTAGGATGGAAAATCTGGTGGACTTAGTCAGGGCTAGGATCCATGTTATCCATTTCTTGGCAAAGCCAAAAGCATCCAAAATAGCTTCCAAGTAGTTCCAACTGATTTTATCATAAGCCTTCGAAAGGTTAAGCTGCATTAGCATGCCAGCTTTTTTCTTAGTTTGGAGAGTATGAATCATCTCTTGAGCTAGCAATATGTTATCGATAATATCTCTCCCTTCTACATAGCCATATTGTTCTTCCAAAATGATCCCTGGAAGAATTGGCTTTAATATGTTAGCTATGACTTTAGATATAATCTTGTACAGAACATTGCATAATGCAATTGGCCGAAACTTCGATGGTGTGTTTGTGTCCTCCTCATTTGGTATAAGGGTTGTGAAGGTGGAGCTGAGGGATTTTAGGATGGATGAGGAGTGCCAGGAATCTTCCACCAATTCCCAAAGCTCTGTTTTAATTATTTCGCAATGAGCTTTGTAAAAGTCAATGGTGAAACAATCCAGTGCTGGTGCCTTACCACTGGGCATATCTCTTACCGCTTCTTCCACTTCTTCCAAGGTGATCGCTCGATTTAGAGCCTTGTTTTGATCCTCTGTGATAAGCTTGGGAATAGAAGTCATTAAATCCCTAATAGCATCCTCTCTGTTAATGTTGGGTTCAAAAGCAATTTGGCTGAAATGGTTTATGAGGGGGGCTGATATTTCATGATGTGTTTGCACAGAGGTCCCCTATTCATCCTTTATTCTTAATATTTTAATAGCACATCTATGATCAATGGAAAATCGATGAAAGAGTTTTGTGTTCTTTTCACCTTTCTTAAGCCACTGAATTCTAGGATTTTGCTTCCACAAAGTTTCCTCCTGTTGGCATCTAGCTTGCCAATTCTGCATGAGTATTTGTTCTGTGTTCATTGTTTCTTGATTAATATTCCCCTAGATCCATTCCTTGTGAATTTGTTCCAATTGCTCCTCCAACACCTTCTTTTCTTTAAATATGTTGTCGAAGACTTCTTGATTCCAAGATTTTAACTTGTTTTTGATATGTTTAAGTTTAGCTTGGAGAATGTACATGTTAGTAGCTCTTATACCTATTGGTTCATTCCACCATTTTTTTATTTTTGATGAAAACTCTGGATGAGTGAGCCAAAACTTTTCAAATCTAAAGGGTTTATTCCTTAGGGTACCAAGGATGACCGCATTCATTATTATGGGCTAGTAGTCTGAACCTCCACTTGGTAGTATGTCCAAATCCATAGTGATCCCTTCTAGAAGGATGGTTTCTCTCACTAAGAACATGTCCAGTCTAGAGGTGATTTGCCTATCACCCCCTCTTTCATTGTTCCATATGAAAGCACCACTCTTGGGGAAGATGTCTACAAGCTTGGCTATTTTGATAAAGTCTTTGAAAGCTTCAACATCTTAGTTGAGCATTTTGATGCCTCCTTTTCCTTAAGCGAAGTGATCATATTAAAATCTCCTTTGAAAATTGCTTTTGCTTGGCGATAACTCTGCTGCAAGTCATATACACATCTAAGCATTAACAATTTTGCCTCTAGTTTCTGATGGCCATAAACGTTTGTGCAGAGATAGGTGCCTAGATTCCCTACCATTTGGACTTCTATTGAGATGTGAGATCTGGCAGCTTCAAAAGATATAAGCTGGAGTACTTGAGGATTCCAAAGAATGGCCAAGCCCCCTTCCATTCCATTGCTTTCTGATTGTAGGCAATACATTCTTTTACCCAATCTTTTACTGATGTTTTCCATTGGTTTACTAGAGCATTTTGTTTGTTGCAAAAAAAATCATATATGGTTGTTCCTTTTTGACTTTTTTCTTTAATAACCGCTGCTTATTTAGGCTATTTAGCCCTCTAGCATTCCATGAAAGTACTTTCATAATAAACAAATTTTTAGGAAGTGAGTGTGAATGCCCCAAGGGCTTTCATCTTAACTGAGTTTAGGAGCATTTGACCGAGCTCTTGTAATGCTTCATTGTTTTTTCTTCTTCCTTGTTTTTTCCAGATGTAGTCCCTGAGATCTCACCCCTAGACCTTTTGTTGTTCCCAAGCTTCCTCTCTGCATGTCCATTTCTGCTTGCTGTCTTGCTATAAATAACGTGTTGATTTTGTTCACCTCCTCTTTAGATGTGTGTTCAATGCCTATCTTTTCCCATTGTTCTACCATGTTTGTTAAATCCATACCTTCCTATTCTAGAATGTCACTTAGCTCCATATACTTGAGCCCCATTTTGCTAGTCATCATTTATGAATCTTCTTCCAGTCCTTCTCTTGGTCCAGGAGCAAGTGGTATGTTGCTTGATGGATTAAAAATGGAGTCGATGATTATGGTCTGGCTGTCTTGCAATGGCTCTTACTCTTGATTGATGTCCCTTGGTTTCTTACTCTTGATTGATGTCCCTTGGTTTCATCTCTGATTCCAGCAACTCAAATGCATTCCTTGTGCTTCTGATGGATGTACTTGCTTTATTTTGTTGCCTTTTGTTTGTTCGCTATCTAGCATGTTGTCGAATAAAAGCCTCCTTATTCTTACCCTATGTGTTTTCTTTGGGTTTCTCTGTCGTTCTGTTCATTGGGCATTCTCTGATCAGATGTCCATGTTCATGACATTTCCTGCATCAAAATGGGATATGCTCATAGTCTATAGCTTGAAAGTACACTTCATCCCTGTATTCCAACCATAGATCCTCATGTAGAGCCCCTGAAACATCCTTCTCAACACAGATTTCGGCACAGGAGGCGTATCTCTTATGTAATGTTGCCTCTGAGGCTTTGATGAAGATGCCTAGCTTATTGCCTATATGTTCTAGCACTGCATGTCCCTAGTAGTCAATCTGTAGAGAAAACAAGTGAATCCAAACTGTACCTGTTTGAAGATTTACTGTTCTGGTGTGAAGTTGGGCTTCCAAGGTCTTATGTATAGACCTGCTGAGGCGAAGAAATATGGGCCTCCATCGAAGATTTGATCCTTGTCATCTAGATTAGTGAATACCACAGTGAAGAATACTTTGGCCCCTAGGTGGAGTCTTACATCCCCTCTGGGTTTCCATTGTTGCTTGATCCACAAGCATAGGGCTCGTTCTGTTGGCCAGAAACCCATAAACTTGCAGATCACTGCATGTTCTGCCATGTGTTCTCGGTACGCCTGTAGTTCTGGGTCAGATATTATTACCCATAGGTTTTCAGTGGCTTTAAGCTTGTAATGTCCTTGGTTCTCTTTCTTCTTGGCACCTGTAGCTGTTCCTTCCTGTTCTGCCTGATCTTGGTTTAGATTCTCCTTTTCCCTTGTTCGCTCATCCTCAGGCTCCTTCTCTTGTGATATCTATTATGGAGAAGGGTTTCTCCTGTCTCTATCAACTATGTTGTTGTTGCCATTGATTTCTTTTCATTTTTGGGTGTCTTTTCCCTCCTGTTTTGCTTTCTTTTATTGTTCAGATCCTCCTTTCCTATCCTCTCAGACCCTGAGATTTGCACCTCATCCAGTGCAGTTTTATCCTTGTGCATCATTGCATGTTTATAAAATGGGGTCCTGTTGGACCCCACATTTTTCATCTATTGCGTCAGAACCTGCCCTCTTCTGTGAAGCTCTACTACTCTGGCATTGTCCCCCTCCAGATTTGGTACTGTGACTACAGTTTGAGCATGTATTCTTCAAACCCTAGCCGCCATGCTTACACCAGGTTAACATTCTCATTAAAAAATGTTTATGTTTCCATTTATAATTCACCAAGGTCTTTCATTTGGAACACCTGTGACATTTGTTGCTTGATTTCTTTGATTAGAGAAATAACATCACATGTAATAATTAAATCATCTACATTCAAAGAAATCAACACTATGTGCCCATGTTCATCTTTCATGGTATACATATTAGGGTCACTTTTATTTCTGTTGTAGCCAATTTGCAGAAAGAATGAATCAATCTTTTCATTCCATGACCTGGGTGCTTACTTTAGTCCATAGAGTGATTTATTTAATCTACATACTAAATGTTCTTTTCCATTCTAGAAAAACCCCTCAGGTTTCTTTAAATAAACCTCCTCTTTCAGTTCTCCATTTAAAAATGCAGACTTTACATCTAGTTGGTGAATCATCCAATGTTTCTTAGTAGCTAAAGCAATCAACATTCTAATGGTATTTAGTTTAGCTATAGGGGCAAAGGTTTCTTCACAGTTAATTCCTTTTGTTAATACCTCTTTGTTAGTAATCTAGCTTTTAATTTATCTATGGTTCCATCTGCATCAATCTAGGGTTTATACAACCATTTACATCCTATGGTTTGTTTCCCTCTAGGAAGTTGAACCAACTCCTAAGTGTTGTTCCTGATTATAGATTCATATTCCTGCTCCATAGCCATTTTCCATTCACTACATTCATTTGCTTCCTTATAACTAGAACGTTCAACAACATTCATCATACTAGTTATAAAAGCATTTTCCTTATATCATGCAGGCAATTGAGCTTCCCTACTTGATCTCCCAAGTGGTGGGGTAGATTCAAACCTTATCTGATCATCGTTTTCTTTTCCTTCCTACTGCTGCTATTGTTGTATATGTCGTTGTTGCTACTGCATCTACTATTGCTCATCTTCTACCTTTTTTTGTTGATCCTGATTGTTTCATGTTTCTTCAATTTCTTCTTCCACCAAGAACAGAATATCCCATTCCTCATTGCACTTATCAGATTCTTCATGATCCTGCTCTTGGAATATGACATCTCTACTAACAAAAATCTTGTGAGTACATCTGATGGCTTTTGAATCTACTTTTCTTCTGTCCTCCTTTGGAATATGCGCAAATGCTTTTGACCCAAACACTCATAAATGTTTTACTACAGGTTTAAATCCATATAATGATTCATAGGGAGTTTTAAACTCAAGACTCTTTGTAGGACTCCTATTTTTCAAATAAATTATAGTATTCAATGCTTCAGCCCAAAAACCATTCGAAAGATCCTTACCTTTTGACATGATCCTAGCACATGCCACCAATGTTCTGTTCTTTCTTTCCATTACTCCATTCTGCTAAGGAGCATAGTGTACTATGAATTGTTGTAATATTCCATGGTCTTTAGAATACTTGATATGCTCATCCTTTCTGTATTATCCCCCTTGATCAGAGTGGAGAATTTTTATATGCTTCCCTCTTTGCTTTTCAATGATGTTTCTAAACTGCTTAAAGTATTCAAATGTGTGATTTTTCTTACTCAAAATATATACCCAAGAAAGCTTTGTGCGATCATCAATAAATAGTAAAAAATACAATGCACCTCCTAAAGACTTTGTTTGCATGGGTCCACAAATATCTGTGTGCACTAATTCAAGTATGTCTTTCTATTTCTTCTCTACTCGAATAGGGAATTCCTCTCTATGCATTTTTCCTAATGTACAAGCATCAAAATCATTATGCACTTGTTTTAACATAGGAAGATCTCTTACCATTTCCTTTCTTTGAAGTAAAATCAAATCATTGTAGCTGATATGACCAAATATTTGATGCCACAACTCTTCTGTAGTCAAACTCACTGCTGCCAAAGCTCAAACTGTTGTTGGTCTTACATCCAATTTGTATAGACCTCCTGTTCGAATTCCTGTAGCAATAGTCTTCATGCCATCTAACAGATCTTTAATATAATAGTTAGATTTTAAAAATTCAACTTTAAGATGTTGATATGCAAGCATGGATACAAATCAAGTCCTTTATTACGGCGGGCACATACATGACATTATGAATTTGTCTTACAGTACCATTAGGCACAATCATAGAAATTTTCCCACACCCTTTGATCTAATGACTTTTATCATCCCCGAGGTAGATTTGTGCTCCATCATTGATTTATTTGAAATCTTCTAACCATTGCTTGTTCCCCATCATATGTGTTGATGCTCCCGAATCTACATACTAGATGTCTGCATCAACATTCTCATCAAACTCTACCATGAACAATCTGAAGTTTTGCACATGGTTGCCATTTGCGAGATGACATGCATGTCTCTTATGCTTCTACTATTGTTCATGATATTGCTTCTTCCTGCACTCCTTAGCTATATGACCAAGTTTTCCACAATAAAAGGATTTAATTTCAAGGTTGCTTCTATTCGGATGCATACCTTGAGTCTAATTTGGTCTTTTCTATGAGTTTCCTCCATTTTGTTGTTGCAAATTTCCTTTCCCTTTAAAGAAGTTCTTGTTTGCCATGAATGCAAGATCTGCACTCTCGGGCTTTAGAGTCGATCTTCTTTCTTCTTCTTGCATTAATATTCCTGTCAGTTCTTAAAACTTTGGGATCTTCTCTCTCACATTTATCCCGGTGATGAACATTTGGTAGTCATTAGTCACACCATTCATGGTAATAGTTACTAGATCTGTATCTGCAATTGTATCGCCAATGCCTGCCAATTTGTTGTTCAAATCTTTGATCCTCGCTATGAAGGTAACAATTGTTTCATTTTCCTCCATCTTCAGGGATAAGATCTTGCTCTTCAAGAATAGAAGATGATTTGTATTCCTGATCTCATAAAAATTCATAAAAATTCCCCCAAATTTTGCTTGTTGATTTACAGTCTCTGATATGTGCTATGATGCAGTATTTCACTGATAGCTTCAGCAACGTCCTTGCTTTATCTTCTCGCATCTCCCAATCTGGGATTGATGTTGATCCTACTGCTGGCTTTTTCTCATCCGCATTTGCAATCGTCCAAGCACTACGCTTCTAGCAGACTTTATACCTTGAGTTTCCAATTTGTGTAATTGGAGCCATCAAGCTTGTTATGCTCATTCAAATATGCTTCAATCATTTTATTGTTCATCTTGACTATTTTTAAAAATTTGACAGGTAAAAAAAAATATATGTTAGATTTACCCTAGACCTGTGTCAAGATCCCACAACACACACGCAAATCATGGTGGCTTCCTTCACGACCTCTACCACAGCCTCCTCGCAGCCTTCTCTCTGCAGATCTCTACCTCCACACAGCCTTCTCTCGACAACCACCACCAAGACGCAGCCCCTTGTTTTTGTTTGAACAGTCGACAGGAGTTAGCACCATGGACTCGTGAGGGTCTTTGTGACTGTACACAACAGATCTACGATGGTCGACAAAACAAACACACGTGCAAGTGTCACAATGGGATTAGCGTAATTAGCCCTCAAAATCACGTGACGATTTTGCTTCAGGCGTGCCTTTCAAATCCTCTGCTCAGCGTATAGGTTCCTCTGTCATGTAGCTCTGATACCATGTTAAAAAAAAATGTTATGTATTAAATAAACTGAAACCCACTGGTCAGTTCTACGAAAGAGCGTCTGAACCAAGAGAGTTGGGCTCTACAGAACGATGTACATTGTCCATGTACATCACACATTAAATACCAATCATGTTTTCAGGGAAGTTAGAACCATACCCTAAGAAATATAAACTAATTCATATCTTCAGCTACCATGAACCAATTCACTATTCTAGGATATTCTCCCTTATCTCTAACAAAATTTTGATAAAATAGAAGATTATATAGGTACATGCATAATAGAAATCAAAACTAAAATAAAAAGAATTAAAATTCAAAAACAAGAATTTAGAAAAATGAGACTATATTTAATTATACAAAATCTAATTATACTATTTGTAAATTTTACAGATTTTGATAACAAATTAATTATTAATTTTCCATTATTAATATATCCCATTTTGTGATTTTTCTTTTAAATACAAATTTTAGTTTTGTCAAAAAAATCGAATTACTTAACATAAAAAACTTACATAAAAACTTAAATAAAGTAAATTTTTAATGTTAAATTTTGAAAAATGATGTGAAACTTTTTAGTCAAAACAAATTAATCAAACCATTCAATTAACACAAACTACACTATATTTTATTGTTATAGATAATTATTTATCAATAGAATAATACTTTTTCTTTATTAATGTGTAACATTAGATAAAATATTAAATTTACCTAATAACCTTTTCTTAACGATATCTTAATTTTTTTTAATAATAAAAAAAACCAACTTTAAAAAGTCTCGTTACATCGCTATTTTAATTATTATTCTAAATGGAATGCAACTTGACGTGTGGCTTTAAAACCATAACTTTTCATGTAGATTAAAACCCTTTGATCGTGGGAAAGAGATGTTTGAAAAATATCTCAGCAATAACAAAACCATCATAGTAAATAGCATTTTTAATTTACATTTATCTATTACGGTTACAATGTTTCTGTTTTCATGTAGATTAAAACCCTTTGATCGTGGGAAAGAGATGTTTGAAAAATATCTTAGCAATAACAAAACCATCATAGTAAATAGCATTTTTAATTTACATTTATCTATTACGGTTACAAACCATCATAGTAAATAGCATTTTTAATTTACATTTATCTATTACGGTTACAATGTTTCTGTTCGATTCCATTTGAAATAGTCGTTGCAGTTCTAATTTTATTGAAGAGTAGGATGGGAATTTGTATCCATTGTTATATTTTTATTTTTATTATTTTTTTAATTTAATTATATTTCTCTGGTTTAAATGTAGGAATTAGTTTAATAACTAAACTAAGTGATAAGGAGTACTAGCTATGCAATTTTGTTGAAAAAGAAAAACAAAAAATTTGATTTTGTGAAAAAGAAACTCAAAAATTTGTTTTCTTTTCTAAATAAACTGCTAAAATTTATTTCCCAATATATTTAAATGGAAATATCATTTTGAGTGGATAATTAGTCCCACATTCTTAATGGTGTAAAGGTGTGATGTTTGCAACAATTCACTTTTATGTAATTTGGGGAATTTGAATTTCATTAAAATTTTGATACCATGTAGAAATTTCTCTAATTACATCAAAATAGATATTAGTAAATAGATAAATCACCTACATTACTCTAAATAGATAATTAATTTTATATTTTCAAATCATATATTCTTAATGGTGTAATGTTTGCAACAATCCACTTTTATGTCAATGGGGAGATTTGAATTTTGATACCATCTAGAAATTTCTCTTATTACATCAAAATAGATATTAGTAAATAGATAAATCAACAACATTTATTTAATAATTAATTTTATATTTTTCAAAATAACAAATATTTTATAAATTGATTTTAAAAAATACTACACTTAATCTTACCATTAACTATTAGAAAAGTATATATGTTCATAGTTATTAACAAAACATTAATCGACTATGTAGTTGTTTAACAAATAATTAATTGATCATTACATAAAGAACATGCATCTCATGCATACCGGTCTCTATCAGTTACCACTCAGAAAGAATCATATTCATCTTTAACTTTAAAATTTTATCTAAATTAATATTCCTCTCCAAATTCCTATTTTTGAAATAAATGAATGTCCAAATTCTTATTATTAGGTCAATTCTTGATTGATTAAGATGCAAGCCCATCCATCCATGTTAATGAGTTATTAATCCATCACTAAATCAATTTTCTTCTCTTATTGAAAAGTTATTTATTTATTTACACTTGCCATCTACTCAACTAACATGTTTCTATAGTTATTTTAACTAATTTGCTTCATATTTCATCTTAAACATAAAATCAGAAATTAGTTATTAATATCGAAAATTAATTTATAATTTTTTTAATAAATATTCGATATAACAACATTTTGCAAGTAAATATATAGATGCTTTTAATTAAATTGAAAACCATATATAAATTAAATTTCTAAAATAATTACTTTGCAGATCAATCGTATGTATAAATAAGTTATACTTATAAATTGTAGCTTCATGTATCATGTCAATCAAATTTTCGGGTCCAAAAATCTATAATCAGAAAAATAAAATAACACGTAAATCATATTTACCTTTTCCTATAGTGGGGTAGATAGCGAGAATCATGGAGGTCGATCTTTGTGACTGCTTTATGTTGTGCCTGGAGCTGGCGGAACACTAAAATTTTTAATGATGCAAGGGTGCCTTTTGTGTACATTATTCAAAACATTTCATTCTTTTTCGGCTTTGTCGCCAAAGAGAGTCCAAAAATGAAAAAATCCAACAGGAATGGGCTGCCTGAGCCTCTCTTTAGGCCCCCGACGGCCTTTTTTGACGGAGCTACCCAACTAAATTCTTTTGGATATGGGGTTTTCATAATGATTAGTGAGCATATACACTACAAACTGGCTTGGAATGCTGGTAATGGGACAAACAACATGGCGGAGTCGATGGCCCTTCCAGGTCTGCTCGCTTTCTGTATCTATTTTGACATCGATTCCATCTCTATTTTTGGGGACTCCAAGTTAATGGTAGACCATGTTAATGGTAAATGCATCATCAGATGCCCACACCTTGCTGGATGGTTGGAGAGAGTCATGTTTTTTTGGGACCTTATGGTTGGCAGCTCTATACAGCACATCTACAGGACTCGGAATCAGGTTGTCGATTGTCTGTCTAAGCAGGGTCTTCTCCTCGGTACAGGTACCTGGTCTCTGGAGGTATTTGCATATGGGGAGTCTTTTTTCATACAGGACTTCTGTATCCTAGGTTTCTGATCATCTTCACTGGTTTCAAAAGTTATGCTTATGGTCCTTCTCCTTTCTGTATCCTTTTTTGATTTCTCTTGAATATGGGTGGTCTTAAATGATAGTATTCCATCTCTGTTACATGCTCCTAGTAGGAAGTTAGAGACGTCTTTGCATAAGTCTTATATTTCTTATCTGAGATTTCGTAGTTTTTTGCACAGAGTTTTTCCCCAGGAATATGATATATGTAAATACAAGATATGTACTTTCTGCCACTGTTTATACAAGACCAATATAATATAATCTAGTGTTTTTTTTCCTTTCCCCTAGAATATGATATATGTAAATACAAGATATGTACTTTCTGCCACTATTTATACAGGAACAATATAATATAATCTAACTTTTTTCTTCCTGAAACACTACCGATTTGAAACTTGATTTAATAGGTTGTGCTGAATTGAAACTTGAATTTGAAGAAAAAATCCAAAGTGGATATTCAATCCTTTTTAATTAAATCAATAAGGAAAAAAGCGATTTGCATATTGAATTAAGCCGTGGCAACGTCTGAACACTAAAGGGCAGTGTCGTACGGGTGGGTAGAGTCAGTGTCGTATGGGTGCAACAGTGTTTCATTAATTTTCCACTACATTTGTTTTATGACTCTACCACGGCGTGTGTACAGGTTGCCACATTTCTCATGAGCAACTTCCATGGGCACATGTATTGAAAATGGTGTTTAGGAAATGGCTCTTTAGAGTATAGATATATTTACGGCTAATGTCATCGAGTGAGGTGCAATGGTAATGAAATGTTAACTTTTTCCAATAATTTTAATTTTAATAAAATAATAAAATCTGAAAAATATTTGAGTGTACAATGTCATCATTGTATTATAAAAGTGTATTGGAAATAATTAAATTTAAACATTAATAAAAATATAATAAAATTTAGATTTCTCAGGTTAAACTTTAAAAAATTAAATTATTTTAATCAAAACAAATAATAAAAAATCAAACAAAAGAGTAACATAATAGATACTGCCTCCACAGGTATAATAAGTATATATAAACTAAATTAATGATAAAAATATAATTATTTTAATTTTATGTTTTTCTGCTGTCCGCGTGACTCGATTTCGTGACAATGCCAACGAGGTGAAATGTGTTTGAAAAATGAATAGAGTAAGTTCCCATTTTCTATGAAGTGAAACGGGTTTAAGAAATATGACGTGTGAGGGGAGCGAGGTTTATAAATGGAAGAAATCGTCCCAACTAAGACATTTTTGGTGGTAGTCACGAAATGAAAGGTTCACATTTATGTGGAAAATAGTTATGTATTTTTTGTTTAATTAAATTTATGAATTAAATTAAATGCTATATTAATAAGATTTATTGTTTTTTTGACATGTGTTATATATATTGGTTCATGGTAGTGTCATAAAATCTGGTTACATATTAAAAATTTCTTAAGTATGGTGAATTTTCATGATTAATTTTTCTTTTGGTAAAGTATGGTGAATCTTTATGATTAAAGTTTTATTACATGTTTTTAACTAATACATCACTTTAGATATATTTAATACTGCTCACACAAATCAAATCTCTGGATGTGCAAACTTTCTTTTGGAATGTAGAACTTGAGAAAAGGTTTTCACCTTGAGGGATTTTATTCACATGATAAATCCAGTGTCACATGGATATGGATCTAAGTTGCTCACATGATATTCCATTGTCACATGGATATGGATCTACCCTGGTTTAGGAAACAATGTTACATTTTTAGATTATCATATGTTTGAGATAAATTTCAAAATTCACTTTATGTTTTCTTTGCTTGATATTACCACATCATTCTGACTTTAATTCATTCTCTTCTTTAATTTAGTTTGTGTTGCTTGTCTTGGTAGGTTTTTGGACTTTTTTAAGTTTATGTTTGGATGCTTTGAGTGGTTTGTATGTTTATGTGTTTGAATTTGGATGGTAATGTTTGTGAATGTTACAATTGTGTTATATTTCTATATGTATATGTAATTGTCTGCTAGTAATTAGTTAATTGCTGATGACGAAGTGAGACAATCTTGCCTAAGAGTTTGCAAGAGGATTGATACTGCACAACTATTTCTTTTAATTTTAGGTATAACAACTTCTTGTAGCTAATTAATTCTTCATAGTGTCTCTCGAGGTATTAATAAATATATCTTGAATAACATTTGAAATAATTTGTTACTTTGCTAATATTTGAAAAAAATTATTTCATTTTGATGAGTGGCCATATTTGCCAAATCTCTACATTATTTGTTTCTCCAAAAAATTATCACAACTCCTTCAAGCATATTTTGATTTGTTTTGAATATTTATAAATATACATTTTCCTCTAATAAATATTTTGAATACATACATTACTTGTTTCTCCAAACAATTATCACATCTCCTTCAAACATATTTGATTTGTTTTGAATGTTTATAAATATATATTTTCCTCTAATAAATAGTTTGAATACATTGTTGTATGCAAGTATTTCTTAATAATTTTGAATATATTTTGAATATATGTAATGGTCTATTAGTAAATAATTGATGATTGTAAGGACCCACCTTACCAACCATCAATAATATAGAGAAGTAAAGGTAGCATTGAATACTATTACTCAATTTTTATTTTTATTTTATTTTTATTTTACTTATAATATGACTAACTTAGCTATCATGTAATCATGTTCCTTCAACTATTTCAATGTAAGAATATAAAATAAGAAGTTAATGATAACTTTCCCTTAAGACCAACTCCAAAACACATTTCCTCTCAAGTTTAAAAAATCATCACATGTGTTCTTTTCATACTTATACATCAGCTCTAAGTAAGAGTGGAAATGAATTCTATCATAACCACAAAAGTATTACACTTCTTTTACAAAAATCACATATAAGTGCATGAGTATAAATCTACATATAGCAAGGTAACTGAGGGAAGAATATGTCTCTCTTCATTAATAAATCTAATAAATATGATATGTTTATGAAATAGAATCACAAAATATACTGACCCAACAAGATTTCAAAATTCATCAATTAAAATTCCTAATCCCCATTATTAAGGCAATCTTGCAATCATGTGAATTATATAATGAATGTTGAAACGAAAGAAACTACTCTTACTAATTTCAAAGCATGTTATTCTTCAAGAAGTATCGTGTAAAACAATGAAACTGCATAAATTGGGTACAAGTAGTTGTTTTCTAGAATCATTGAATCACAATAACACGCCCATGAACACATGTAGCTCAAACAAAACTTATTATACTCACTTGCACAAAATCCTACAGAAAGTCACTATAAAATTGTTTCCAACGACCACCCTCTTTTTTATGAAAGATTTAGATAATAAAAGTAACAATAATTATATTCTATATTCACACTTCAACAATTATTAAATTAGTTTTCACGTTCATAACAAAAACTTGCACACATAAAAAGATACATCTATCAAATAGTCTATTCATAAATTTCTAGTTCATAAAAACTACGGTAAGGAAGACTTTTACCCTAGCAATTTACATGCACAAAATCTATAGCCGTTAATGTATTTTGACAAAAACTTTGCATGACAATAAGTAGGATTTTTACTCTAACAATTTATATGAACAAAAACTACAAGCATTCATGTCTTTTGAGGAACGCTTTGCATGGCGGTTAGTAGCACTTTTACTCTCACAATTAATATGCACAAAAAATACAGCCATTCATGTCTTTTGACAAACACTTGGCATGATGGTAAGTAGGAATTTTACTCTAATAATTTATATGCACAAAAACTACAACCATTCATGTGTTTTGACAAACATTTTTCAAACATGCAATCTATAGCCATTGAGGCATTTTGACAAGCACTTTACAAGTATGCAATATAAAACCATTGAGGCACTTTGCTAAACACTTGGCAACAATGAATTTGAGATTCTTCTTCAACCTATTCAACTCAGAAAATTCGGAAGTTGAAACTTCAAATGCTGGCATCTTAAAAAAGGGACTAAACAATCCTAGTTCTTCATAAAAAAACTCGAAAATAGATGTATATAATTGACAACAACAATCTGTAAAATCACCTAGATTTTCAATCTGGGTTCTGCACAGTCATTTTTTGGAATCCAATGGGGCATTAAATGGCCAAATGGCATGGATACCCCCTGATAGTGAGCGGAAAGGTAACAAAATGTTCCAAAGATGCGATTTATTAAAACAACAACAAAAACATTCCTACTATCTCATTTATCACTTTGTCAAACACTTAGTGTGTAAACTTCATCTACAATTGTACATGGCGAAAAAAAACTCAAATCTATGATAATATGGTATTGTACACAAGTCATGGCAAACTGCAATGGAAAAAAAATCATTATAAAAAAGAACTTAAAACTTTGGCAACACATTATTGTTTTAATCCCCCTGCATGTACATTCTCAACTACAACTGCCATTCATTATTGGTTCGCTTATAAATAAATCTTTAAATATCTCATAAACATTCACAAGTAGAAATTTCCAATGAATTTTAAAGTTCTACAACACTTTTGAACTAATAATAAACTAAAATTTCAAGAATGCTTATGAACATACCTGGCAGTGTATTTATACAATTCCAAAAAAATGGGAAAATGCTCCAGTCCCAATGAGATTGTGTTCCTACTCCACTGACCTCACCAACTCATTGTGAACCATCTCGACTTCTTCCCAACCATATCCAGGGAAAACTTCTCCCCCTGGAACCCCCGAGCTATAAGAGCTCACAAATAATACCATAATATAGCAGTAGAGGGATATCCAAGGCAAGATGAGGAAGATAAATTTCACTTCCTCTCAACACCACTCATGGTCAGCTCCACCAGGTAGAGCTACATAGTAATTTAGATTAGGAATTTCAAATTCATTTCAAAAGAAATTGGCTACTCTCCAAGTCTCTCACTCTCATAATATTTTCCAAATCTCTCCAGTGTTTGGTATCACAATGCACCTCCCTCGCCCTAAGTGACAATACATGAGACAAATATATAGGAGGAGAAAGAAATTCTTGCCATAAAGGAGTAGTAATATGCATGAATTGTATTCCATTTTGGGGAGTGTAACTCATTCCATTAAGGAGGGGTATGCATGCCTTAGTTAAGGATAGTATAACTTATGCATTAAAGAGAGCATAAGAGGAATATTTTATGACATGTCTTTAATGAATTGAAGGGGAATATGCCATTCTTTTATGAGTGCATAAAATAGAGTTTAATGTATTATTAAAAGATAGAGATTTACATAGAGATATTGTAGTCATCAAGGAAAGAGGTGTGAAGTGATTGAGGAGATGAAGGTGACTTCTAATTCTCTTTTAATAATAATATCATAGTCTCATAAAAGGTAATAATAATATTAATAATGTTGAGGATTAATTCGAGATTGAATTATTATTATTTATTAATGATCAGTTAAGTGATTTTCCTTCAACTATACTTCAATGCCAATTTATGTAAGGTGATTTACTATTTTTTTGAAAGTCATGTTTGAGATGCTAGACATGACTTTCTATTTTTATAATGTGACTCTAGGATTGTTAGAAAAGAGGTTTTATTAAGGAAATTCATCCTTGAACTTCCCATGAGTGGTATTTTTCTTCTAGAGAATAGGGATTTCATACCCCGATTGCATGCATCTTCATGCCTTAATATATTGAGTACTCTACGCCCTGATCTACTCTAAAGATCCAAGGTTCCACACTGTGATCTTTTTAAATATTCAGGACTCTGCACCCTAAACATTTTATTATGGATACAAGACTCCACATCTTTATCTTTCATGGATTTAGGACTTTGAGCCCTAATTTCCATGGTTTCTCATCTACTTCGCTTTGAAACTCCACGCTTCACATTAAGGTACTGATTGTGAGCTCATACCCATCTGATGGTTCGTTGTTAAGGCTTTGTTCGAAGACCTACACATATCACGACCTCATAGATCAAAGGAATCAATGAATTTGAAAATTAACTTATTCACATTTTACTAAGGATTGTGCATGACTTCCACAACCATTTTGGTTCTATATAAATGACTTTTGCAGCCATTTAAAATTTGAACAACCTTGCTCAAAAATAACCATGTTCCATATCATATCCTTCTCAATACAAGATTAAGCATATAAAATCATAAAAATCATGTACCATGACTTCCACGATCATTTAAAATTTGAGCATCCTTGTTTTCAAATAACTATGTACCTGCCACATCTTGCTGATTACAAGATTAAACATATATAATCATATAAGTTATCTATCATCCATAAATCATAATTAACCATATGTTCCACATAACCATGTCATCCATGGATCTATGTGTCTCGGTCCTAACTCAATATCCATGTCATATGCATATTGTCAAACTACGATACCAAAAGAGAAAACATCGATAATATGTTCTTAACCAAAATCAATTCTTATACACAAAACCATAGATATTATCCTAAGCACACAACAACTAGGTGACCCAAACTAGGTCTATAGCATATAACCATGTACATAATTTTCTCACGCATAGTATTATATCGTTATATATAAATCACCCTCTCTAAGTGTCATCAAAGCTATTTCAGCTAGAAGGGACACTACATGCACCCCCTCTTGGGATAAAGTTGCCTCGAATTTTTTCCTATAGTCATAAGATACTTACTTATTTTCGATTCTCCTATCATTAAGATGTTAAGATTGTGTATATGTATCTGATATATTTTTCTTCATGCGAAACCATAGTTTAATGTTTTCTAAATTTGAAGCAACTCCATGAAAACTGAAACATACTGTTCTTAATCAAGTATAAAATATATACATGCTATATTAGGAATGTTTCTATATAAAAGGCCAAATATTTCTATATCAAGACCAAACATACAATTTATAGTACCATATCTAAATACTATTTTATGTAATTTATATGACATCTAATTAAGATATCTATAATATTTTGATATCCTACATGTTCTTTTTCATAGTCTACATGAATCCTACATGTGTCATGTTCTTCATTCTATATCACATTGAGCTTGCCGAGCTATAAATAGCTCACATATTGGTTGTAAAAAAAATACAATAATGGTCCATGCCATCTGACAATCAAATTTGCATACAAGAAGCATAAAATCATCGACATACAATTTGTAGTGAAACTAGGTAACAAAACATGATGCCATATATAAAACCCACACTTACATCTCACTTAATTTATGTCTTTGCAATCCAAGTTTCCCCTTTTCATTTGAAAAGAATTTTTGCAATAAAAATCTTTACGATCTACCTATAGTTTTTACTAAATGCTTAATCTTTAGGAAAAATTACAATATTAGGTTTAAGACAACATTTTTTATTTATTTATTTTTTAAACTAACAAGCTAAGGTTCCATAAAGTCCTCATTGACCAACTTTTTTATTATAGACCATTCCTTTAATTCCCATAATCTTCATCATCATTCACTTTTCTTACTTGAGAATCAATTATGAATGATTCAGTTGGAAGATATTAATTCCAAAAATAATTAAATATATATTTTTGATAGTGGCCTGTAATAAAAAACAACTTTTGTAATTCTACAAATACAATATCTGTATTATTGAATCTATCTTAATAACTCTAAGTGAGCTTGTTTTCCCACTATAAAATAACTCATAATTTCTATTCAATAATTAATCAATCCATTGGGTTTCATGTCTTATTCCTTACTATTAATTACATACACACAAACAAAACAAGAATTAAGTTATGAAATCCATACATTTCTCAAATTATGAAGAATATTGTTGATTTTAAATAAGCTTTAGACTATCATAAAGATATTTCTAGCCTAAGGATAAGTTTGTTTGTTTGCTTGCTTGCTTTTTTTCTTTTTTCTTTTTCTCAAAAGATTATAACCTTTTGCAAGATTACTAACTACTCATACAACTATACATCCAAGAACAAAAGTCCTAAACCCTTCAATCTCTTCCATTCCACATATAATAATATCATATTAGGCTTCTAAATGATGCAAAAATTCCAATTCATCAAAATGTGATCTCACTCTCCTTCAAATTTCTTGCTCCAAAAATATCACTTCTTGTAAAACAAGAACCCAACTAAGCTTTTCATTAATCACATACCTTCTTCTTTAAGTTCAAATAAAACAAAGTTTTCACCACATAAAATGTTTATCTTCTAAACATGTTATTCTCTCAACAATTTACAGGTTAATCAAATTCCAAGAAAGTAGTCCATCAAGTTCATAAACAATATTAATTTTGACTTGATCACCTAACTAGCAATAGTTTAGAGCAGTTCATGAGTTAAATCCTCATAATTTCTCTAATTAACTTGGTAAAATAGAATTCAACCAATATTCAATTGACAAAATATTGAAAGAGACTATTATGCCTTTCCTATACCTAATTTGTCTTGAGCCAATAGAAAGGATATTTCATCAACCTATCACAATAATATGTTTCTACATTTCAATCATTTGAAAATCATTTTAATTCTACCTAAATCCAACACATACAAAATAATTAAAATAGTAGAGGATAGATACATAGTTCACAATTGACTTCTTATATCAAAATCAATTATTCCAAACATTCTAAACCACCTAATGGCGTTCAGTATACCAATCTTAGTATCTTCATTTGTAATAAAAAAATAATGGATTTAAATCTCAAGCAAATTCATTTTAAGAATATGTATCCATTTAACTTTAATTACACATAATCAATCCTCCTTAATCATGTCTGATATTTCATCAAAATATTTTTGTTCATTCTAACCAAAGGAATTACTGAGCTCATAGATATATGTTAGAATGGATCCCACACCCATACCTTACCTCATTGCTTAGCTCATTGATATATGGTAGTATGGATTCCACACCCATACATAACTTAGGGAAAACATAACCCTCAAGTGTTCCTTCAAATGGCTTCCACAACCCTTCATGTACCAATCATTCAAGCCTCTTGTTTATTAGGAACGTCATACCTCAACCTAGTATTTGAGTAATTTCAAGTTATTTTATACATAAATTCAACCCAAACTACACAAATTCATGTCAAATAAGTCATAGGAATTCCATTCTTACTCATTAAGAATGCATTCCAAAATCATATTTTAACACATCAAATTAATGCACATACATTATACTTGAATCTTCATTCACAATTAACAGTGGCATCGTTCAAGCTAGCTTTTGTTAAGTTTCCATTAGTGTAGGTAATAAAAGAGTCAAAATTAACATGACGAACTCAATCATCATGTTAATTGAATATTGACCTTACACTTGACACACATTCCCAAAGAATACACACCAATGTCCTCATGTTGTAGTTTATATTAGGCTAATATTTTTCTTGGTAGATACAATTTCAACTAGTAGAGATGGATAGTAGGCCCACATCACATTGATAATGATGCATTAAACATATATGTAACCATGCATCCACTCCACATATCTCACTAACCCATTGAAAATCAAACCATTCACATGCTTGGGTTTAACCCCAACTTCTCAAGCACATCCTCTCCCTACATGTCTTTAAGTCCTTTATCATATTTCTTGTAATTTGTCTTAACAAAAATATAAAGGAATATAAGAATCCATTCTTTTTCTTTCACAAGGTTATAAATGGCGTAATAATAATAATAATAATATCTTTTATGCAACCAATATGCTTCCAAGTCAACATACACAAGAATTCAACATGCATGCAAAATAACCATTCATGCATCAAGCTACCAGCAAGCATGTTGTCCCATTAGGCCCTAGCATTTTAACTTGGCTCTAATACCATATGTAAGGTCCAATCTTACCAACTATCAATAGTATAGATAAGTAAAGGTCACATTCAATACTATTACCCAATTGTTATTTTTATTTTACTTATAATATGAATAACTTAGCTATCATGTAATCATGTTCCTTCAACTACTTCAATGTAAGGATATAACATAAGAAGTTAGGGATAACTTTCCCTTACGACCAATTCCAAAACACCTTTCCTCTCAAGTTTAAAAAATCATAACATATGTTGTTTTCATAATTATACATGAGCTCTAAGTAAGAGCGGAAGTAAATTCTACCATAATTCCATGTGTGAACATTAACCTAGATCAACCTATTTAATTTACTAGATTATGCTAAACAAGCTTCATTTATTGACTCTTTATATCATAACCACAAAAGTATTATACTTGTTTTACAAAAATCACATATAATTGTATGAGTATTAACCTAAATATAGAAAGCTAACTCAGGGAAGAATATATCTCTCTTCATTAATAAATCTAATAAATATGTTATGTTTATGAAATATAATCACAAAATATATTTACCCAACAACATTTCCAAATTCATCAATAAAAATTCTCAATCCCAAATGTGAAGGCAACGTTGCAATCATGAGAATTATATAATCAATGTTGAAACAAAAACAATTACTATTACTAACTCAGAAGCATGTTATTCTTCAAAAAGTGTCATGTAAAACAATGAAACTACATAAATTGGGCACAAATAGTTGTTTTCTATAGTCATTGAAGCACAAGAATTCACTGATGAGCACATGCAGCTCAGAGAAAACTTATTTTGCTCACTTGCACAAAATCCTACAGAAAGTCACTATAAAATTGTTTCCAACAACCCCCTTTTTCTTTATTAAAGATTTAGATAATAAAAGAAACAAAAATATTATTCTCTATTCACAGTTCAACAATTATTAAATTAATCTTCACATTCATACCAAAAACTTGCAGACATAAGAAGCTACATCCATCAAGTAGTCTATTCATAAATTTCTAGTACATAAAAACATCCGTATGTAGGACTTCTACTCTAACAATTTATATGCACAAAAACTATAGTCATTCATGTCTTTTGACAAACACTTTGCATGAAGGTAAGTAGGACTTTTACTCTAACAATTTATATGCACAAAAAATACAACCATTCATGTCTTTTGACAAATACGTTTCATGACGGTAAGTACGACTTTTACTCTAACAATTTATATGCACAAAAACTACAGCCATTCATGTCTTTTGACAAAGACATTGCATGACGATAAGTAATACTTTTACTCTAACAATTTATATTCACAAAAAACTACAACCATTCATGTCTTTTGACAAACACTTTGCAAACATGAAATCTACAACCATTGAGACATTTCAACAGACACCTTGCAAACATGCAATCTACAACCATTGAGGAATTTTGTTAAACACTTGACAACAATGAATTTGAGATTCTTCTTCAACCTATTCAACTCAAAAAATTCAGAAATTGAAACTTCAAATGTTCGCATCTTAAAAAAGGGACTAAACAATGTTATTTTTTCATCAAAAACTTCAAAACAAACGCATATATTTGACAACAAAAATCTATAAATCACCCAGATTTTTGATCTAGGCTCTGACAAATACTTTTTTGGCATTTAATGGAGGGATAAATGACCAAATGGCACGTATACCCCCTGATGTGGAGCGGAAAAGTAACAGAACATTCTAGAGATGTGATTTATTAAAACAACAACAACAAAAACATTGCTACTATCTCATTTATCACTTTGTCAAACACTTAGTGTGGAGACTTCATCTACAACTGTACATGGAGGAAAAATAAAACTCAAATCTATGATAATATGGTGTTGTAGTCAACTCATGGAAACTTGCAATGGACAAAAAATCATTATAAAAAGCACTTAAAACTTTGGCAACATGTTATTGTTTTAATCCCCCTGCATGTATATCCTCAACTACAACTACAATTCATTATTGGTTATGTCATAAATAAATCTGTAAATATCTCATAAACCCTGACAAGTAGCAATTTCCAATGAATTTTAGAGTTCTACAACACTTTTAAATTAATAATAAACTAAAATTTCAAGAATGTTTATGAGCATACCTGACAACGTATTTATACAATTCCAAAAAGATGGGAATATGCTCCAGATCCAATGCGATTGTGCTCCTGCTCCATTATCCTTACCAACTCATTGTGAGCCAACTATTCTTCTTCCCAACCATATCTAGGGAGAAATTCTCCCCCTGGAACCCCCGAGCTATAAGATCTCACAAACAATACCAAAATATAGCAATAGAGAGATATCGAAGGCAAGTTGAGGAAGATAAATTTCACTTCTTCCCAACAGCTTTCATGGTCAGCTCCACCAGGATGAGCTACATAGTAATTTAGATTAGGAATTTCAAAATCATTTCAAAAGAAATTGGCTACTCTCCAAGTCTCTCACTCTCATAATATTTTTCAAATCTCTCTAACTCTTGGTATCAAATTGCACCTCCCTCCCCCTAAGTGAGAATACATGAGACATGAACGAGAACTGATGTTGGGAACTATGGATAGGTGGCAATGGGGAGATTGGGGTGTGGAGGAAAGACCAGGGTCTTGATTGATCATAGAGGTAGTCCGCCATGAAAGGATGCACAGGAGGGAGCTCCACTCCCTCCTTCAAGCAAGCGATGGTTAGCAGTGGGAAAAAACCCATGGAAAATGATAGAGAGTCCTCAGAAGGAAAAGAGAGAAGCAAAGAAGAAGAGCAAGAGGGAACCAAGGCAAGGAAGCATAATGAGCCATTGGAGACTATGGAAGATATCAGGGAGAAAAGCACTAACGACAAAGCACACACGGGACCTTACAAAACCAAAGTGGTGGTAATTCCTAGAATCATTTTAAATGACCCAGCGCTGCAGGCGCACAGGGATCACATGAAAACTTATGCAATCATTTGTAAATTCTTGGGGCTGTGGCCCACTGAAAAATCTTTACAAACATGGATTAAATGCCACTAGAAACCAAAAGGTAGCATTGACCTACATTTTGGATCCAAGGGTTTTTTCACTGTAGTTTTTGCTAATATTGAAGATAAGGGCAGAGTGTTTGAAGGAGGGCCCTACTTCTTTGCTACTGCAGGGCTTTATATGAGATCGTGGATCATGAAATTTGTTCCATAACATGAAACTTTCACCTCAGTCCCAGTCTGGGTAAGACTCTACTCTCTTCCCCTTGATTACTAGCAAAGAGAATCTCTATCTGCCTTAGGAAACAAGTTAGGGCATTTTGTCAAAGTTTCCGAGGCCACTAGAAGAGGAAAGTATACTTCCTTCGGTAGAATATGCATGGAGATGGATCTGTTTGGAGCATTACTGGATGGGGTTATTCTAGAAGTGTTTTATGAGGAATGGACACAAATAGTAGATTACGAACACATTCCTTTCAGATGTCGCAAATGTCATGACCATGGACATTTGGTTAGAGAATTCCCTCTCAATAAGATAGAGGATAAAACTAAATCTAATATAATGAAGGATCTAGAAAGCTTCTTCAAGGTAGTACACAAAGGAAAAGGGAGAAAAAGAGGGCTAAGAACAAGCAAAGCCAAAGAGCAGTATGTTAACCAGAACAGGTTCCAAACCCTCGAAGCAGACGCAGATCCTACAGATACTGATAAAGCAGAAGGAGGAAACATAGTGGAGGAGGAGAAAGAAGAAGAAAAGTAGCAAATACAAGAGAATGACAATATGAACGAATTTATGTTGAGTAATGTTGAACAGGTGATGGATCTTGACATGACCCAAAGTGAGACAGATATGGAGGACCATGAACTCTAGAAAATCCTTGAGAAAGAAAACCTAGATTTAGAAGGTTTTTTGAATCAAGGAACCAAAGAAGGGCTAGATTCATTACCTGCAGAGGAATTCAACAGGGTTCAGCAGTTGTTTTTATGGACGACCCAAACTAAAGGATTTGGCAGACTCAATCACAAAGAAAGACAAGGCAATGAAGGAGTGAAGCCAATGAAAAATATGGCAGGACTAGCACCCAGAATCCTAGGAAAGAAGAGAAGTAGAAAAAATTAGAATGAGCTGTTGATGGAATGCAGAAAGATAATGATAGATTCAGGTAAGATGAAAGAACTATTCGGTTACTCCTTTACTAATCTTTAATTATGAAGTTCACTTCTTGGAACATCAAAGGTCTAGGTAGTAAAAGAAAACAAAGGTTACTTAGTAATAGAATGAAACAAGCATCTCCGAATGCAGGAGACAAAGTGTTCCATTCAGAAGATAAAAGGGATTCATTGTAAATGGCTCAAAAGATTTGAGTTTCTGGAAACTGACTTAATATATGCAGAGGCATCTATAGATTATTTATCTGCACTTTTTCAACCAGTTGGAGATAAGGAAACCTATCTGGTTACAAATGTCTATGGCCCACAAAGAATAGAGGCTAAACTTGGGCTTCTAAATTCTCTGGAGACTCTCAGAAATAGACATGCAGGAATACCCTGGATCTTAGGGGGGGAATTCAACATGACTAAGTCACTTATGGAAAAAAAAAGGGGGAACCAGAGTTCTAGGCAAAGAATCTGTGGCTTTTCAAACCTTTATTGATCATGAAGCTGGTGGACAGTGAAATGCACAATGACATCATCACATGGAACAATAAAAGAGGAGGAGAGTCTCAAGTAGCTTCCAAATTAGACAGATTCATAATATCAGAGGATCTTATGCTTAATGACAAGGAAATGGTAGCAGGAGTACTACCCTTTGGGGGTTCTGATCACTGGATGATACAACTAGATGTGCAGGGCATTGGTAAACCTAGGAACAAACCTTTTAGATTTGAAAATATATGGCTCTCCCACCCAGATTTCATCAGCATAACCAAGTGGTGGGCAGAGGATTTAAATATTCAAGATTCCAAAATGTTTATCCTTCAGAAAAGATTAAAACTTATCAAGCTATGGCTCAAGGATTGGAACAAGAGGAAATTTGGCAATATCTTTGAAGAGAAAAAGATGATTGAAAGAAAACTGCAGTAACTTAACTAGGGTCTCATGAATCAAGTACATGACAAAGATCGACATAATCAAGCCACCAGATATCAGCAGCAATGGGAGAATTTATGCAGTTAAGAGGAAATTTTCTGGAAACAAAAATCTAGAATCCAATGGCTAAAAGAAGGTGAACGCAATGCCAAATTTTTTCACAAATCATCCATGGAAAATAGAGCACATAATCTAATTCTCTGATTAAGGATGAAAGAGGAAATAATCTCAATTCTCATGAAGAAATAGAGACGGTGCTAGTCCAACACTTTAGAAACGTAGCTCAGGAAACCTGTTATGATAGAGAATGTTATATCCAGGAAATCACCAAGAACATCCCCAGGATAGTCTCTAGAGAGGACAATGTTAACCTTTACAGGCTTGTGATGGAAGAGGAGGTTATTGGGGTTCTCAAAGAAATGCAGAATGGTAAGGCGCCCGACCCGAATGGTTTCAAAGTGGATTTTTTTAAAGCTTGCTAGAATATAGTCAAACAGGACATTCTGTAGGTAGTGGAAGATTCCAGGAAACACAGAACCATTTTGAAAGCTCTAAATTCCTCCTTCATAGCCCTGATCCCTAAATAGGAGCAGGCTCAAACCCCAGACAGATTTAGGCTTATAACTCTATGCAATGTAGTTTACAAGATAATTTCAAAGGTGGTTGCAAACAGCCTCAAACCCCTCTTACCTACATTAGTGTCGGGGGAACAATCAGGATATGTGGAAGGAAGGCAAATTCTTAATAATATCATCTAGGCACATGAAGTGGTGCATTCTATGACTAGTAAGAAAAAAGTTGGTATGATCATGCAACTTGATATAGCCAAAGCTTATGATAAACTGAATTGGAACTATGTTGGGAAGGTTCTTATTGCTTTTGGGTTTGATCACAATTGGGTAAGATGGATCCTGGCTTTGATCACTTCTTCTAGTTTTTCAATTCTTGTCAATGGCTCTCCATCAGAGACTTTTACCCTAAACAGGGGCCTCAGGCAGGGTGATCCTCTTTCTCCCTTTCTCTTTATTCTCATGATGGAAGGTCTAGGCAGAGCCAGTAAGTATGCTAATGCTGCTGGTAAGGTCAGGGGCATACAACTCGCTGAAAATGGACACGCCTTAACCCATCAACAATTTGTTGATGACACCATGTTGCAAGGAATACCCACAATCAAAGAAGCTCTTGCCTACAAACAAATCCTCAAGGACTTTGCCAAGGCCTCTGGATTGGAAGTTAACCTTTCCAAATCTAAGATCTTTTTCTTTAATACTCATATTGCTATTCAGAGGAAAATATCTAGAATTCTGGGATTCCAAAGAGACTCTCTCCCTTTGAAATACCTAGGGGTGCCTTTCACTATAAAACCACTTCACAAAAGTATTTGGGAGCCAATTATCAGTAAGCTACAAGACAAAACCAGGAAATGGACTATAAGATCTTTAAATTTGGTTGGCAGGTTGGTCCTCACAAAGGTCGTGCTTCAATTAATCCCAATCTTTATGCTTTCTGCCATCCCTGCTCCCAAAGGTATTCTGCATCAAATGAGAAACATACAAAGAAACTTCCTTTGGGGCAAGGGGGAAGATAAGAAGAAATGGGCATTAGTTGCCTAGGATAAAATTTGCAAACCCAAAAACCATGGGGGTCTTGGTTTAGATGATCCTGAGATTCTTTGTAAGGTCCTAGGGGCCAAACTTTGGTGGCATTGGATAAAGGAACTAGAAGCACAATGGGCCATTACTTGGAAAGAAAAATATGCAAGTACTTGGACTGATAATGAATGCATAAGGATGGATGGGAATATAAAAGGATCTCATATTTGGAACAAAGCCTGGGATAACAGATGACTGATTCAAGACCATAGCTTCTAGGAAATTAGAGAGGGAGACTTGGCCTTATTCTGGGAGGATAGACGGCAACAAGAACCGATTCTCTTACAGGATGACTTGAAGGACCTCAAAATAGAGATTGATACTAGGGAGATCACCGAAGTTAGGGATTTTTGGGATCATACCAATAGTGCAAGGAAGTGGAGAAAATGGCGAAATTTAGACCTTCGAGAGGACAGTCATCTCTTAACTAAAGTTGAAAGACTGACGAAAATGTTGGAGCAAAGGAAAATTCTGATTTCTAGGGGGCATGACCAACTGAGATGGGGTAGCAACAATGAAGGAAACTTCAATCTTAAAGAGGCTAAACTCATTCTCCTTGATATTGCTCCCCATGCTCCTAACAGGCTCTGGCAAGACCTTTGAAAGCATCTGGGTTGGATGAAAATTAAACTCTTTCTGTGGCTGGTTCTTCAAAGGAAAATCCTGACGTGGGATAATATAAGGAAAATGGGATTCTTAGGGCCTTCTAGATGCCAACTCTGTGAAGCCCCAGAGGAGACCATTGAGCATCTTCTCAACAATTGCTCTTTCACCTCTAGATTATGGGATTTTTTTGCAATTATCCTCCAACAATCTGACAGAGATATGGGAAGCATTTTCAACACTCTCACCAAATGGAGAAAGAACTTTTTGGATAATGAAGTTCTTCGTTCTGGCTTGGCTCTCACACCAAGTTTCATCTTTTGGAATGTTTGAAAAGAAGGAAGCAAAAGGATATTCAAGAATGTTAAGAACTCCTCCCAGAATATCTTTGATATATCCTAAAATAGATTAAGGAAACAGTTAGTAATACCATCAAAAATCTTCCCTTGAACCCACCTTCGGCCACATTCTAGAGGATTATTCGTAGGCTAGTTTTGTAGGGACTAGTTCCTCAGGGCTCTGTAAGGATTGGTTCAATGGGGGACCCAAAACTTGACTTTTGGCATCCTCCCCCTAAGGACTTTCTCAAATTCAACATCCATGGGGCTTCCAAAGTTAATCCGGGCAAGGCAGGCCAGGGAGGGGTGCTAAGAGACGACAGGGGAGATATTCTTTTCATCTTTTATGGCAATTTAGGAAAAACCACCAACAACATGGCAGAGTTAATGGCCATGGAGCAAAGTCTTAAGTTCCTGGTTCAGGGAAATCGGCAAAACACAATAATTTAAGTGGACTCTGAGATCATCATCAACTCTGTTAGAAGAATAAGCTGGGGAACAAGGCCAGAAAAAGCCTCTTCAAATTGGAGGCTTATTCAAGTCATCCAAAGGATTCATAATCACCTAGAGGGCCTAAGAATAGTCAGATTTGCATATGTGAGAAGAAAAGCTAACAAGCTAGTGGATTTTCTAGCCAATCAAGGAGTTATCTGCATAGATAACAGGGCAGTGATGAATTGGCGCAATTCCCCTAACAACAGACTGAAAATGGACTGTCAAAACAAAGCTAATGAAGATAATACAACATTCCTTAAGAGAACAATGGGGATGGGAATGGTTAACTAGCCGGGGTCGGCTTAAAAGCATACTCACAATGGGGTTTTTTGGTAATGGTTCGGAAAATATAGCCGATGTTTCTCATATCAAGGGTTACACGAAGATTTATAGTTGTTTTGATAAGGATTGAGGAGCTTTAGGAGTAGCAGATAGGAAGGAGTTGAAAGCTGAGCACTTTGGGTCAACGAGGGTCCGTGTTGTGAACGTAGGAGAGCATATCAAACTTGATGACCATGAAACTAGAGTTTCCCTTTCCCAGTCTTTCTTTCCATACCCGGGATGGTTTTCCATTGACTGCGACAAGCTCAAGTGGGAAGCAGTTTTTGCTTTTTGGGAGCGATCCCACTTAGGAAGAGCCATGTGGCTGTGGGATCCAGAGGAGTTCCACCTTTATCGCATGCTAACTTTCGAGTTAGTTGGCAGGTGCGATATACTTCTCCACCGTCAGATCTCTTTAGGCGTTTCTACGATGCAGGTTGTTTAGTTTTTGGCGAGCGGTCTTTTTCCGATGGATTGGTTCTATAACCATCCGATCGTTTGGACAAGTCCTATGGTCATGATTAAAAGAGGTAAGACTCGTTACTCGGTGATGGTGTTCATCGGGGAACAAGAGGTTCTCCTCTGGGTCTAAGATTTTGGGCGGGTTTCAGGTTGTCACTAATGCTTATTTAGGGGTTCTACTCAGTCCTACTCCATCTTATTATTTTTTACTTTGGAGGATAGTTAAGTGTAAAGTTAGGCACAGAGTTATGTTGTTTGGCAGTATCCCATTTTTCTCAGAGTCTGAGAATTATGTACTACTCTCTGTACTTTATTTTGTGATTAATGAATAGATGGTCTGACTCTTGCATTAGGAAAAAAAAAGAGAATACATGAGACACATATATAGGAGGAGAAACAAATTCTTCTCATAAAGGAGGAGTAATATGCATGCATTGTATTCCATTTAGAGGAGTGTAACTCATGCCATTAAGGAGAGGTATGAATTCCATAGCTAATTATATCATAACTTATGCATTAAATAGAGCGTAAGAGGAATTTTTTATGACATGTCTTTAATGAGTTCAAGAGGAATATGTCATTCTTTGATGAGTGCATAAAATAGAAGGTAATGTATTATTAAAAGAGAGATATTTACATAGAGCCATGAGAGTCATCAAGTATAGAAGTGTGAAGTGATTGAGGAGATTGAGGTGACTTGTAATTCTCTTTTAATAATAATATCATCGTCTCATAAAAGATAATAATAATTTCAATAATATTGGGATTAATACAAGATTGAATGATTATGATTTATTAATGATACATTAAGTGATTTTTCTTTAACTATACTTGATTGCCAATTTATGTGAGGTGTTCTACTATTTTTGGAATTTCATGCTTGAGATGCTAGACATGACTTTCTATTTTTAGAAGGTCACTCTAGGATTGTTAGAAAAGAATTTTTATTAAGGAAATTCATCCTTGAGCTTCCCATGAGTGGTATTCTTCTTCTGGAGAATATGGATTCCTTACCCCTATTGCATGCATCTTCATGCCTTAGTAGATTCAGGACTCTACGCCTTATCTACTCTAAAGATCCAAGATTCCACGCCTTGATATTTTTAAACATTCAGAATTTTGTGCCCTAAACATTTTATTATAGATACAAGACTCTGTGTCTTTATCTTTCATGGATTTAGGACTCCACACCTTAATTTCGAAAAAACTAAATATTCAATACAAATTAAATTTCTACCACTCAAAAAATATTTATTAATAATTACATTTATACTATAATTATTAATAATTAAATTTATACTTATATAACTTAATTAGTTATAAAATTCTAATATTTGTAACATTCTTTGTATTTGAACATAGGCCTCAAAGGCCTCAAATATAGTGAGATGAGAGCATCACACAATGTCATCATAAAATGAGTAAATAAGTCGAGGTATCCTATTTACATTTAGTGGTATCTCAATATTTATCATTTTAAAGATTAATTTTCTAACATTATAATATTATAGGTAAAGTAAAAAATAATATTTTTTTATTAGTTATCTATGATATATATATATATATTCAATGAGAGTGATTTGGTAATGAGTGAAGAATAAGGAGGGGTATTTAATTGCATCTTATGCAATAATTACGATGAAGAAGCTTATTAAATATGTTTCTTACAGGGCTTTATGGTATGATTACTAGTTGGACTTTTTTGGGAAATTACGATGAAGAAGTTTGTTAAATATGTTACTCACAGGGCTTTATGGTATAATTACTATTTGGGAATTTTTGGGAAATTACGATGAGGAAGCTTGTTAAATATGTTACTCACAGGGCTTTATGGTATAATTACTATTTGGGAATTTTTGGCAAATTACGATGAGGAAGCTTGTTAAATATGTTACTCACAGGGCTTTATGGTATAATTACTATTTGGGCTTCCATTGGAAATTGTTGGATTTGCATGGTGAAAGGAAACTAGTATGCACTAGGTTTTTAGGAGTATAGGGTGTCTCCTTGTCATTGCCATCCTTGCCTTCCTTGCCATCCTTTCCTCCCAAAATTATGATGCCAATGAAGGACATTCTTTCAAGCATTGGAGGCTCATTCCTTTTGATCACATTGGTTCAATATATAAAATTTAGCACCCAGACTCGTAGAGGTCTGCATAGACACCAGGCAAGCACTTTGTGCTTGTGTGAGAAAAATAAGGGTTGGGGTTGATGGTTATGGTAACTCTGTTTGTGGCCACATCTATTAAGAACCCACTATTAAACTCCAGGTTTCTGCATGTTCTTTCACCTTTCTGAGTTGTTATTCTTCCTAACGAATGTATTGTTGGGCTCACGGAAGTCGAGGTTGAGTCTGTAGTTGTTGGGGGTAGGCCCCTTCTGGTCTTTGTCTTTTTCCCTAGCTAGAGTTCATTATTGGTGGTCAATTCGGGAGGTAGTGTTCTTGTTTCTAGGGTTTCCCCTCCCTCTGGTAGGTTTGGGAGTCAATTAATGTCGAAGGTGTGTTTTGAGCCTGGTCTACCTTACAACAAATCTTCTCTATTCAACATTTATGCAAATATTCTTGTCTTATTTGCACTAGATGTGTTTATGCCAGTACAATCTAGAGCTTTCAAGGAAGTTGTTTCTAAGAGTGTCCAACATGGGGTTGGTGGCCTTCTACTATTATTTTGAGGCCCATGTAGCGCCAACGTGGTCGCGCTCGGAGGGGTAAGAGGTCTCGATGCTAGGGAGCAGTCCACCTTGTGGAGATTTGAGATTTTGCAGAAGAAGAAAACCAACAATCACTCGTTTCTCCTAGAAGGGTTGATCTTCCAGCTCCATTTGACTCCTTAAATTCAATAGGTCACCATTATTATGGAGTAGCTAGCATGGGATTGACATTAGGACTGGAATGAAATTACTTTTTTTATGAAGGACCTTCAACACAATCAAGGACACAATATGGATCGACTGATATCCCTGCACTATGGTCAGAAAATGATTTAGGAGAGGCTGGAATGTCTCCAGGGCACGATGGAACATATGGAAGCACATGTTTAAGAAGATTTTTGCCTTCTCTTTCCTCCAAGAAAAGGACAAGACATTCTAGTGATGGGTAATCTTGTTGATCAAAGATGAATGTCGGATGTATTTTGGTTTTTGGGTTCTTTTAACTTTTTTTGGCAATCTGTTTGCAATCTCCAAATTTATTATTCTTATTTTCAATATGTTTTTCTTACTACCTTCTACCCAACAAATCTAAAAGAAATGAGGCTGGGAAAATTCTACTCCCAAACATATCGAGATAAAATATTCAATTATATATATATATATATATATTAAAATCAGGTGTGTTGAGAGCGACCCAGAAATAGAATTATCAACAGATAGAAGAGGTCAAAAGCCTCACATCTCTTTTGTAATCTAAAACCAAAGTTTATTAAAAACTTCATGAAATTAGTGTTATGAGAGTTATTTTATGTTTATAAAGTAAATAATATAAAATGGTTCACAAAAGTTTTAATAATAAATACAAAGAAGCTATTTTTTTATATTTTTATGTAATATTAATTTAGATTTTGGAATGTACTCAATTAAATCATTTAAAGTGTGACTAAATATTTTATAAATTTGAGGCTAAGTTATATGCGTTTCCGTTAATGTTTTCATATATAATCATTGTAAATATAGTGTATAGATAAAGAGGTTAATTTTCCTGGTTTGGGTTCTAATATTAATGTAAATGGTTGAAATATATAAAATTAATATTAATTTAGATGGTTGGAATATATAAAATTAAATTTTGTGTAAATTGCAAATAAATTTTTATAACGACGAGACTCCAATCATGTTTATTTAAGCTAAAAATATCATGTATTAAAATTGTAAATATGAATATGAGTTTGTCATTTAATTTTAATTAATTAAAATGGTTGAAATATATAAACTTACATTATGAATTAGGTAGAAATCTCAAATAAATATTTATAATACTAAAACTTTTGTTTAAGTCAAAAATATCATGTAAACATCGAAGCAATGCTCAATTTCCTAAGAGTATAATTTAGTTAAAGATATTTACTAAACTTTCCATAACATGCCTAAGATATGCAAATATTATGCTTAAGATTATATAATTTTTCAATATATATGGAAAGAGAAAGAGAATGAGAATGGTTATGAGGCCATGAGAAGGGGCAGATGTGAGTAAAGCAATCTACGGTCTGTTTCCGATTCCTTTATCGTTATTATATGGTCTGTTTCCGATTCCTTTATCGTTATTATATACTCCATTTAGAGATTATATATGATCTTTGATTTAAAATCCAATCATTGAAAGATTATTTATCATCTTTGATTTAAAAGCCCATCATTAAATACAACGGTTGAGCAATATAAATTCATGAAATAAAAATAAAAGAAAACACAATTTTTTTACTTTAAATGAAATTCAATAATATCAATAATATACTAGAGCAGGTTCAATATTTTGATTTGCGGTATGTGTTCATACCCCAATGACTTTCACAGCATAATTCTAACAAAGAAAATGCAATGCAACGTGATAATTATAGTTTATTAAAATATAAAACAATTGTTAAATAAAGTAGAAATGAAAAAGGAATGACTTTGATTTTCTAGATATTTAGAAAAAATATATATACGTTATTAATTTTGAAAAAGAGAGAAAAGTAGTTTTTTTATTTATAATTGTTTTTAATATAATTTAGTGTTAGGTAAATTTGAAAAAGGAATAATAACAAAATTATTAAATTTTGTGCGGAAGTGATATTATTTTTTTAAATAAATTAAGATATACAATTTTGTTAATTTTGTTTGTTGTTTTATTGTTGCTGTTTTCTAATGATATATGGAGTTTGTATTTGACAAATTACGTGAAAGATGAATATTACTTGAACTTTATATAACTCACTAACTTTTTAGATAACATTTTTTTGTAACATCAATACTTTACAATTATTGACATCAGTCAAAACTGACCAGCTTCATTACATGAAACGAAATCTGACTTAACTTTATCCTTGATAATAATCCTTTCATCAATTTTTAGAAAAAATCATTTACAATTTATTAGTTTTGATACCTATATCACAATGCTCAACCCATTTCGGTCAATGCCCAATCTCACTTGAGTCAAAAATTTCAAAATTTCCAATCACTTACTGCATACTTACTCTGACGGCTTGATTTGGCTCTACGACAACTTAATCTCCAATGCAGTAACATTGCTTCCTTCAGAAGTCAGCCGTGACGACTCAGTCATTGAAGTAATTGTATGCCACTATCGCTCAAACAAAACAAATCGATTATCGCTCAAACAAAATTAGACTTTGTCAGATAGTTGAATAAGTCGACAAAATTACCCCAGTCGACTACTCTAGTCAGCATAGTCAAGTTGGATTAGGTTTCCAAATTTGCATTGAATGGACGACCAAGTTGAATGGTGGAGCAGGTCGAGTGTATATCAACTTCAACCAACACGTGCAGGATCTACAAATAAATTGAGCAACTCGATTCTTCCAACCATCATCGTTACCAGACTTTCTATATTTGTGTCTACCCAATTTCTATATTTGTATCTACACATGGAAACAATTACTAAATATATCGTGATCAAGGTACATATTTGTATCTACACATGGAAACAATTACTAAATATAATCGTTTCCAGACTTTCTATAGTTGTGTCTACCCAATTTCTATATTTGTATCTACACATGGAAACAATTACTAAATATATCGTGATCAAGGACTTGTACCTTAGCAATAGGCCATTCAACCAGCAATCTCCTTAAGATGCACGGAGAATTTTGTTTTGGCTCATGATCTTTGCTCAATCAATATCTTTATTGAGTTGCTTGTCTGGGATTTTCCTTTTTGATGCAACTCCTCAAGCACATACGATCAATTTTACGTTCATCAAGTATTTTAACAATCTTTCCATTAACATCTTCACAAAAAACTTTTATATTCAGCGCAGCCACCGAGCATTCACGAGTGATTTCAAAAATGCATTTTTCTTGAAATTTGCAAGTTGCATATTTTCCCTTTTAGGATTTTTAGCATTAACGAACAATTTTCTCGGCAACAAACATTTCTTGGGCAGCAACTTGTAGAACAACGCCATTTGCAGTTTAATCTTTTTTTGTTTTCGTTGCATGGTTCATTCCGCTATTTCATTCGATGTTGTTGTCACTTAGGTGGAAAGGATGCCAGATGTTGTAAACCTAAATCAAAACATACAAGAATATGCTACATCGAAACAACACGAACACACATACACGAAGAATAATAAATATTTGGGAAGGAATTCCAACTCTATTTTTATTAGTCTTAATATGTATTTATTATGCATGAGAGATGTGATTGGAGCATGTGTAATCACATTTATCCACTCAATCACTTTACCTCACAGATTTATCTAAGTATTACTCATATGTGATTTACGAAGTATTACTCACATTTACATAGTGTTTTATATATGATAACAAACATAAAATCCATACAACAATAAGAGGGTATCGTTTAATAAAATTAGGTATTTAACATAGGTCTTTGTACATGATTTGAAATGACACTATCAACCCCTTTTATCCATGTTTAGAATAATATATATATATTATATATATATAGATATTTATATAAAATATAATAAATATATAAAGTTATTTAAACATTTTTATATTGTAATTTTTGAAAAAGAAACATACATATATATAAGCTATTTTAAACATTTTTATATGGTAATTTTTGAAAAAGAAACATCCATGACTAAGTGTTTATTACTTCATACATATTATAATTATGTTTAGATTAATTGTGTGAATTTGACTGTATTATTCTTCTATTAATTTACCGTCCATGTGTTAATTAGATAAATTGATCTATTATTTAGCATGAGAACCACTACAAGATATGTTTCCACGATAATTTTCAAATTTCTTTTCAATATTGTAGAATTTATGTTTTGAACCCTTCAAATTATTATCAATGTTGGAAAGTCAACATAGGCTCCATGACTTGTTATGATGTGATTCCTCGCTTGGGTAATGCGCCTACTACTATTATAGGAATACTTTGGGATAAAAATAAGTATGCTAAGGAACATAATAAAGTGCTATTAAAAATAATAAATTATAAAGTTTTAATGTAAAATAAATAAAACTACCATTTTTATGGTATTTTGACTTTTTTTTTTTTTATAGATTTACTTAAATTTCAAGTGTAAAAAAATATGTTTCTTGAAATAAACATGTTTTTTCCATTTACTTTCAATTATTTAAATATGTGTATATGCAAAATTTTGCAGAGTGGGTAGGCATTGGTTGATTAATCTAATTGTATATCCAATGAGTGCCCACACCTAAACTTTCAGTAAACCTATGAGGTGATAACTTAAAAATATCCTTAAAGAGTAGTTTTTTTTACGTTAAAAAATATATATCAATGAGGATGAGGTCATAATCTTGAATCCTATTAGTTATTTTGAAGTTTATTTTGTTAGTACGTTTTTCATTTTCAAACCCAATTTTTACTTGAAAATTCCCTTAATGAATTGGCCTCTAGTTGCTTATTTATAACATTGAAATAGAATAGAAATTCATAGGCATGTAGGAATTTGTTTTGCCAAAATTAAAATTTAAATCATTCTAAAAGTTAACAAAAATAACCAAGAGGTATATATAAGAAAACGAAACAAGGGACACACACCCTTTGAACACGAACTGTAGTATTTAGGTAGAATGAAGCTTTGGCATGAAAATAAAATTACATAGATAACATTATAGCTCAATTGATATTGAATCCATTAGTTCCTTGTTTGGCATGCCTTAGTACGAGAGTCTCAATATACCACCACCCCGTGTCACAATGTTTAAATAAAAAATGTGCACCTTGTAATAGAGTGATTATTGTTGTTGTAAGTTTCAAGAATATGAAACCATCCTAATTGGAATTGAATAATCCATCTCTTCATTTTTATCGGCATAAATCTCCCACACTCATGTATTATCTAGAATTAAGGAAATAATGTTGAGCAATCATTTCTTGTAGACTAGATATATAGGTGACGTTTTGTAAAAACCCTGACCTCAGTCAATTTCTATGAGATAAAGATGTATGCAATGATTTAATTATATTAAAAATGATATACAATCAATGAATTGAATCCACTTTGAGGGAGAAACCTCCTTTTACAATTCACCAAATACCAAGGAAACAATGTCATGATGTTTAAGAGTAGGTTGCTTCAGTGTGTGTGGGTGTATCATATATATATATATATATATATATATATATATATATATATATATATATATTATATATATATATTAAATGTCACTTATTCCACTGTTACACTATTCAATTTGATCGGGCACAATATAATTGTTTAATTCCACAGTTGTTTACTCCTTGTTTCAATATTTTATTTTATTTTAGTATGATTTTCACTTCTTCATTAACCTGTAGTAAAATAATTTGGACTGTGATCTAGCTAGAAATTAACTTGTTAAGAAATAAATATCAAATATTATATGTAAATGTGAATGCAAAGAAAAGTCGAATCCATACTTCCAATCCTTTTCAACACTTTTTAAGCGCGATAATATGTAAGTGTTAATTTTTTTTCCTTATCTCATTTCTTGAGGAAAAATTGTTTATATGGTTGTAGTGCCAAAAATACCAAATCTTCCTCTTCAAATTCTATTTCATCACAATCATGATATTCTTGTTGTTTCATTCTATTTTGTTTTATAACCAATTTTCCTTCAAATAGTTTGAGAACCTCTTATTAGTGTCATATGTGGTCCTCTAGAGCTTGAATCTATATAGTTCCTTTGAAGGGTGATGTAATGGGTGGAGGATGATACCCACAAACTGCTAGAAATGAGAACATGTTTTTATCAAGTATGGAAGGATTTTTATTTCACCATTCTACTAAGGGAAACCACTTGATGCACTGTGTTTGTTTATCAAATAGAAAACATCAAAAATATCGTTCTAAACATTTATTCGCAATCCTATTTTCCCCATGAAGTTGAGGTAAATAATATGAGAGGTAAGATAATTGAGTACACAAAAAAAAAATCTTACCAAATTCTTTTTAATGAAAAGTGGATCTTCTTCATTTACAATAATATTGAGAATTACATGTAGCTTTTGGGCTATTTCCATGAATGTTGCCACTATGCTTGCTTTAAAAAAAATGGAAAGGGAGAAAAAATAAGCATATTCTTTAGTTTATCTACTACATCCACAATTGAATTCATTTCTTCAAATTTGGGTAAATCTAAAAAAAAATCCAGTGAAACTTATTTCTAGTGTTGACTTGGTATAGCTAGTGGATGTAAGAGAGCCATGTTCTTCATTTTATTTCCATTATTTTACTGGTAGACCACACATTTAGCCATGAAATTTGAACATTATTTTTAAGATATTCTGTAAGAATTCCTTATTGATTTGTTCTAATTTTTCAAGAATCGTTAATGCCCTCTTATAGGAGAAGTGTAAAATTCCAAAAGGACCTTTTGTTTGAGTTGGGAATTCTTACATAAATATAGGTGATATTAATACCATAACAAATCATTATTTTAAAAAAATCATTTAATTTATTTGGGTCCTCTTGTAGTTATTGAATGATGTTCCATATCTTCTGATGTTTCTATCATTATGTCCTTACCTCTTCAACCTAATCAAATTATAAAATAGAAATAGCACATAATAAACCCTCAATTTATTCTTCATTCCTTGAAACTGAATTTACCACCATATTATGTTTTACTATAATAACTTGTCATATCTACAACCCATTATTGTTTCTTTTTTGAACATAATCATTGCTCCAAGAAGTAATTAGAACTTTCATGACATATTTTTACTTTGAATTTTCTTCCCAATAAGTAAGGGTAACATTTTTAATCACATGTAGTATGATCAGTGTTTCATTCTCATAAATAGGTTTCAACACTTAATTTCTTGTGTTGGATATTTTTAAATAAAAGAGGCCTTCCTTATGGTTTTAGAACCACACCAATACCATGGCCTCATGAATGACAACCATAAACATGAAAATTCATGCATAACCACATACATCTAGCCCATCTAGTCCAAATGTTTGAACCATGCTCTGATACTACTTTGTAATGCCTCCTCCCATATCTACCCACTTTCACCGGTTTTTGTTGGGTAAACATGAGCTAAGGGCTACTATGTGATGAGTCAACCTCCTAGATAACCTTAAGGAAATGGAATCAGCAAAATAAGAGCTTATTGACCTCCCTCATATGGTACGGGACCCCTAGGAGCTAACCAACCACTCAAGATGCCCAACCCCTGAGTTAACTTGATTTTTCATTGACGTAGTCTCTCAGCCGCTTCCGTGACAATGCAAGCTAGTGAACAAGACCCTCTAGTCACTCTCATGACCATGCATCTCAATGACTATAGACTTTTTCACTCAGTTTTGTACGAGAAACTGTGAGATCTAAGCCACTTTTTCAAGGCTATTGACTATATCATTACCCAGAACTTGATGAGACTTTCTAGAATGATGAATGACACATAGAAAAAGCTCTAAACACAAAACTTATATAAGGACATGACCTAACCTCGTCTAACCATGATAGTCATTCTTCCAAACACATTAAGAGCATGATATCTACAAGTTATCAATGCATATCTAAACATAGAGATTTCAAAATTATTTCAGGTTTACCGAGAAGGACTAATGTCATCTCACAATAGCTTAAATAAAATATATTAGGTCATGCACTAATTAATCAATCATTTATAAGTAAATACATGTTAAGAGTCATAACACCATGCTTATAAACAACACATAACTAGATAAATAACACGAATAGAATCGACATTAAAGCCACATAATAACAAGTATAATTACTAATGAAATAGAAGAGGAACTTATCTCATATTAATCATATGCAAAATCTAACCAAGTTAGGGACTTCCACATACCATCTGACCATAGATTGGGCTTAACCAAATCTTTCTTTCAGCCAAGCAGGCCTATGCCATATTCCAATCATGAATGTCGGATCTCATGGGATAAACCAATCCGTAAACAAGCAAGGGATTCTAGAGGTTAAACAACCTCCACCCTCACATTACTATGATCTCACCTAAACCGCTCATGAGATCACAAAACCAAACTGAGATTGGATGAATCAGTATTGCTTCACATCCATTGAGGAATTTTCCTGTCTCCGCCTACCCATTGAGGGCTTCCTGGAGAAAACCATCTCCACCCATAACCTTTGGGATTTTCCTGAGACCACCTCACATGTCAAGGCAAGGTTGAAACCATTGTCGAAACCTAGTTATAACCCATGCCAATGACAACAAATGAATCAAATACACACATGCATACACTGTGCATGCCAAAACCCACTTGGAAATCATAAATGCAGTTCGTTACCTACAAGTATTCATTGTCAAATCCACTTGATCCAACATTTCCTTACTTGATCCTTACTTTCCTTGTCCTTTGTTTTCTTTCCTTATCCTTCATTTTCTTTCCTTCTTTCTTCCCTTCTCCTCTTACTGCTCTTCTCCTCTCTTAAACCGATTCCAAAACTCAACTGAGAACAGGCTAACAAAAAGTTGTGAAGTATTCCTCGGAAACCATTTTATTATTGAGGCCTAAATTTTCTTCATTCTTCCTCTATTTCACTTCAATTTCCTCCTCACATGCAACATGTGACCTTTCACCTGCTTTTTCACCTACTTTCCTTTATTTTCATCAATAAAATGCTAATAATGTATTCTTTTTTTTTTTTCTATGTAAAGACTAATTCTATTAAAAAAGCAAAAATATAGTTATAGAGCGGTCGAAACCTCAGAGGAGGTTCAGGACAGTCCAACAAGACAGACAGACAGTCCCAGATTGGGATTTACCAGATACAAAAGCCTAGAACTGTATAGAGAAAGCAGGGTAGAGTGATAGCTCTCAGAAAAAGAGAGATTATAATCTGTAACCATACTGACTGGACTGCCTAGATGTTACTAAGAAAAATTACAGGGCCAAAAATTTGAAACTATAACATGGCTACATGCCTGAGCCAGAAAGATGTTAACAGAAGTCATATAGGCATTACAAAAAGGGGTGAAGAACAGAGAGAGTACCAAAGAAGCAACCATAACCCAAAAGTCTTCAAGCAACTGAATCGTTTTCTGGAATCTCCTCCTCCACAGGGCAAGGATAGCCCATCCACGTGTCGTCCACATTCTCCTTGAGAGCTGAATTGTTGCCTTCTGGAGCAGTTGATAACTGTCGCGTACTATCCGTGCCATCCACTGGTTGAGAAAATACTAGAGAGTTCTATTGATTGCCATCAGGAGGCTTGGAGATGTCGCTGGAATTTCCTTCAACCTGGAAATTGCCATAATTGAACCCGAAACCCACATTTACCCTTTGTTGTGCGCTACCTCCTGGAGATTGAGTTGAACGGGTATTCATATCAATAGTAGGCTGAGCTTCTTCCTCTGAGAAGATAACCATAATTCTGGCCGAGAGAATAGGTTGGTTAAGGCGACTGTGAAACATGAAATGGGTGGTTTGAAAGGAATTATGCGGAAGTGGCCTGCTAGTTTCAGAGGTGGGTGAAGCTGAGGCCAGAGGGATGATAGGCGGAGGAGCAGGTTGAGAGCGCCCATGACCTCCACGACCGCCACCTCGGCAATAGCTACCACGATGACGAACCATGGGCAGAGTAGCAGGATAGCTGGGAGGAGAGGAAGAATAGGGAATAAAGGATAGGCCTGAGTGAGGGTGCCTGTAATGCCTGAAGAACCAGACATGCATCGCCACCTTGAAAGCACGACAAGAATGTGAAACCAACGATAATTGCATGGGGGGAGGCCAGGGGTATATATTAACAGGGAGAGTCGAGGCTGCCATTAAATCAGAACCTGGTGAAATTTCTCGAGCCCTCTGCACAATCAATTTCGTGTGAGGAGTGATCTGCATGTATACAATATAAATCGTTTCCATCTGCGGGAAGGCCTGGGAAGGTGCGCTATTCTGCCACCTGCTGTACCAGCTGCCGCCATGACGTTGAACTGTCATAAATTAACCTTTAATGCACCTGCATCCAGGTGAGTGTCTTCTCTTGGTACCTGTCATTCTTCATAATATTGTTGTAATTCATAATTTGTGAGGCTGAGACAATGCTGCAGAATGAACCTATATATAGTTCCAACCTGCATTCCACTCCAAGATTTGCAAGAAAGTTTGCAACTTTTTTCCTTCCCATCAGGTATGCTTGATGTAAATGGCCCTGTGTCGAGAGAGCTAGATAGCAATGAGCTCAATCCTTTTTGCCATTCGCCAGCTTTTACTTACCTTGTACGATGGAGTACCTTGCATTATTTTTGAAACAATATTTATAATAATCTGAGAATCCCCTTCTATGATTAGTGGAAAGAATCCTTTATCTTGAGCTATAATGAGACATTGCCATAAGCCTTCCAATTCCGCTAAGTTGTTAGTATCCCAACCTTTTGAACCAAAAAAAGATAATAGGGGAACACCTTGATGGTTTCTGAAGATTCCTCCAAAGCTTGAATTACCTGGATTTCCCTTTGAGGCTCCATCAAAATTTAGCTTTATCATATTAGGTGGAGGAGTGAGCCTTTTTGTGGATAGCCGATCTGGAGAGGATAGATTTCCTTTGGATATGAGCTCTTGATTCAATTGGATATTCCAATTTGTCTAGATGGATTGTTCTTGCAGAAGAGAAGGAAAGTCATCCTGGGACCAAGAGCAGATGGAGAGGGATTCTTTAATATTTTGGCAGAGGATGGTCCAGAGGTCTTCCATGGGCATGGATTGGTCCTTAAATACCCATCCATTCCTTTCCTTCCAGATGTTCCACATTAGGAGTCGAGGAATAAGGATCCACAGAGTGTTTAGAATTTTGCTTTGATAAGGTTTTTTGTTCCATTGGCGGACTGTAGCTGTGACATCTCCCAAGACTCGACCATCTTTTTGGTAGCGAAAGCTGACTTTTTCCCATAGCTTACGCACTATGCAACAAGATTGCATAAGATGTTTAACTGATTCTTCTTCTTGCTTGCAGTTGGGGCATCTAGAGGGTCCATGATAGTTCTTTTTCTGGATATTATCCCATATGAGGGTTTTATTTTGACACAGGAGCCACAGAAAGGTGGAAACTTTCGGCCACTTGGGGGGGTCCCAAACTTTGCTCCGTAGTCCATCTTTGATTATAAGCTCCTTGAGTATTATATTGTAGGCTTCCTTTGTGGTGAAAGTGCCTTTTTCCTCATAGCCCCACCTAAGGATGTCCATTTCCTCTGAAAAAGGAATTTTCCTTTTTTTTAGTTCTAAAGAAAGAGCTTGCTGAGCCTATTCTGTGCCATGCCTTAGGATTTGATCCGCATCAATCCATCTTCTGTGATCCTGTGTGGAGGAGGCCTTCCAAAAATTATTGACCCTGTCTAATTCATGCATATCCTGCTCTGGAAGTTGCAGGTGAGAAAGAAGATTCTTAAGCTTTGGAAGTTGGTGCCAAGAGTCCTCCCAGAATCTAGCTGTGTTTCCATTCTTGATTTCCCAAGAGCTATGTTGTTGAATTAATTTCCTGTGCTATTTGGCTGAGTTCCATATTACTGATCCAGTGTTTTCTTCTGACATACGTATTCATTCTTTAATTGGACTGTCTCTTGCATATTTGGCTGTCCATAGAGAGGCCCAGGGGGTGAGGGGCAGAGAGAGACATCTCCACCAAATTTTTGCACCGATGGCTTCATTGTTGTGAGTCGGATCCCTCAAACCAATGCCACCAGTGCATTTCGGAAGGCATACTTTATCCCATTTGACAAGAGCCCACTTACGGGTGGGACCAGAACTTCCCCATAAGAAGGAACGTTGGAGTTTCTTAATTTCCTTGAGAACCCATTTGGGGGCAGCCAAAATAGAGAAGAGGTATAGCGACATGGAATGAAGAATATCTTTTATGAGGACTAATTTGCTGGCCATATTAAGGGACCTATGAGTCTAAAGGAAGAGACGAGCTTCTAATTTTTCCAAAAGGATTTTCTAGGAGGAGTGTTTGAGAGCTGAGGCTATTAGAGGTGCCCCAAGATATTTGGAAGGTAGAGCCGCAATGGTGAAACCCAGGATATGTGCTATAGTTGCTTGAGTTGTTGCAGGGGTGTTGAAAAAAAAGATTTGAGACTTGCTTTTATTGACATTGGCTCCAAAGGCTTCGGAGAAGTCGGACATAAGAGATTTTAGTTGACGAACTTCCAGAATAGAGGGGTGGATGAAAAGCATGTTGTCATAAACAAACTGTTGGTGGGAAAAAGTAGGGGAGTTGTAAAAAGATAAGCCTTTGAGGAGATGAGATTGAAGGGAGGGCTGCATGAATACTGTGACCCAATCCCTCTGCCATGATAACGAAGAGGAAGGGAGAGAGAGGATCTCCCTGCCTAATTCCCCTGGAGGGACGGAAGGTAGGTGAAGGTATACCATTGATTAACACATCAAAGAAAGATGAAGATAATAGACTCATAATCCATCTTACCGAAGGAGGAGCAAAACCAAAAGCTATTAGAACTTTCCAAATGTAAATCCAACTTAAATTGTCAAAAGCCTTGGATAAATCAATTTTGAGCAGCATACCTGGTTTCTTGGAGAGCTTCAATGAATGAATTATTTCGTGAGTTAGGATAATGCCATCGGTTATCTACCAGCCTTCTACATAACCTGATTTCTCTCGTGAGATTATGAGAGGGAGTAGTAATTTCAGCCGGGAAGCAATCACCTTGGAAACAATTTTGTAAATTATGTTGTATAGAGAAATAGGTCTGTATTTATCAGGAGTACTGGGCTCCGCCACCTTGGGTATTAGCGCAATGAATGTGGCACTTAGACTAGGGTACATCCATCTTAATGTACGTGATTCCTCCACCACTTGCCAGACCTCCAGTTTAATCAGGTCCAAGAAGTGGTGAAAAAAGTTGGATATGAATCCATCCGGACCCGACGCTTTTCCAACTTTCAATTGATGTATAGCCTCTTCTACCTCCTGAAGGTCCACTGGTATGAGAAGAAGTTGATTATGCTCCTCTGATATTAATTTGGGAATGTTGCTCAGAATAGAATCCATAGCCGACAGTCTATCTATATTTGGTTCTTGGTGAGCTTGCTTGAAGTATTTGAGGAATTCACTTTCAATTCCTATTTGGTTTTCAATTCTTTCTCCCTGCTCATTCTGAATATGGGAGATATTATTATTCATTCTGCATTGAATAGTAGTTCCCTTAAAAAAATTTGTGTTTCTTTCTCCATCCTTCAACCATTTTATTCTTGACTTTTGTCTCCAGAGGGTTTCTTTCTATTTGGCCCTTTCTAGAATTTGTGATTCCAAAATTTGTTCTTGTTTTGACAGATCTTCAGATCACCCTTCGTTTATGATCCTCTATTGTAGATTCTTCATTTCTTGATTGAGGGCATTTTGAGCCTGGAAAATGTTGCCAAATGGCATATGGTTCCAATGTTTGATTTTTCCTTTGAGGTGTTGTAGCTTCTGCTGAAATTACGACATCTTAGAGCCATTAGGAGGAGAGAAGTGTCTCCATTCTGAGTTGATCAGGTTATTAAAATCCAGATGAGACAACCAGAAGGCTTCAAAACGAAAAGGCCTTCGAATATTGTGTCCAGGGCGATTCCATTGAAGGGCAATAGGCCAGTGATCAAAACCTGATAGCGGCAAGATGGAAGCAATAAATTCTCCTCCCAAATGAATGGCATTCCTGATGCGGTCCTTCTCTTTTGTTGTTCCATGTGAAGATCCCATTGCTGGAGGGGATATCTATAAGCCAGTTGTTTTGTATGAAATCTTTTAGATGATTCCCTTCTCTATTTCTTGTGTGTCTTCCACCCTTTTTTTCCTCCAACTTTGCAATCATGTTTAAGTCGCCTCCAGAAATCCAAAGAGGGTATATCCTATTTCTATTAAGCTTTGAAAGGGTATTCAGGATTTCAATTTTTTTCGTAGTCTCCTGATGAAAATACACATTAGTCATGTGCCCATAAATGTTGGTACCATTTATGTGAAACATTGCTTAGATGAATCTTTTATTTGCATGTATATTATTGAGTTGAATAATGCACTCGTCCCATAAAATTGCAAGGCTGCCAGAAGCTCCGTGAGCATCCACAACTATCACTAAACCACCTGGCCAGGCTTTCGCTGCGATTTTTTCCAGAACATTTGAGTTACATTTTGTTTCCTGCAGGAATAGAATTTGAGGTTTTTCTTGCATGACCATGTTTTTCAGTAGTCTGCTTTTCTTTGGGCTATTAAGCCCTGTGATATTCCAAGAGACCAACTTCATTGGGAAGAGTTGGGAAAATATTTAGTTAGCTCGGCATATCTGCCTGACTCCATTAGAATTTCTCCTATTCTGATGGTCTGTTGGAGATCTGTTTTCCTTCCACGCTTTTTGTTGTCTTTGGCAATAAACTTTCCATCCCAGGTACTTCCAATCTGAGCACCAAGAGAGTGATGTTTTTGAGCTTGCGAGAGGACTACTACCAGGTTGTTTACTTGTCGTTCTGGGATTTTGTCAAAGCTTTTTATTTTGCATGCTTGCTCTAATCCTAGAATGTCTAGTTCTCCAATGTCAATGCTTTCAGGTTCTTCGTCCATGTACTGGTATTCTTGTAGTTCTTTATTTGCTTCTACTGCTGAGCTGGGATAGAATGGAGTATTTTCGACCTCCATTCCTTGAGAGATTCCAACAAGGGTTTTGGACTGAGTGTGGGGGATAGTCTTATTGGACAGCGGATCTTCTGGGAGCAGTGAGGGATCTTTCATCGCTTCCTGTTTATCATTATTGCTTTCCTTCTCAGGAAGGGAAGGGCATTCAAAATCAGGTTCACCTAGAGTAGCCAAAGTTGCAAAACTGTTGCTGGTAGAGGGTTCAAAAGGGATGGCTAGATGGATCTCAGAATTGGTAGCCGTTTTCTTGGGGTTTCTTCTGCGGCTCGCCACTTTGGTAAATCCATCAGGAGCTGTCTTGTCCAAGGTCATCTGGGAAGAGGTATTTTTATTCTGAGGGAAGTCTCTAAATAAATGGCCTAGATCGTGACAGTTTCTAAACCGAAATGGAACATGCTCATAATCAATAGGCTGGATCCATTCAATATCATCATGAAAGAAACTTATCGCATCTGGCAGGGCTTGATTGAGGTGCATGTAGACGCGGATTCGAGCATACGAGGTGTATCGGGTGACCTTTGTTTCCTCTGCTACTTTGATAAACTCTCCTAGTGCATTTCCTATTTCCTGTAATGAATCTTCCTCCCAATACTCCACAGGGAGAAAATAAAGCCTTATCTAGACCAGAGACCAGTTGATATCTTCCTTATCAGGATTGAAGCGCTCAACCCATCCTCTGAGATACAAACCTGCTGTGTTAAAGAAGTATGGCCCCCCATCCAGAACCCTGTTCCTATCCTCTAAGCAGTTAAAAATGGCTATAGAAAAGCCTTTAGGCCCTAGTTGCAACGTAATGTGTCATTTTTGGCTCCATTTTGAGGCAATCCAACCTCTCAGCGCCTTCTCAGTTGGCCATAGTCTTATGAACTTGCCTATTGGCACATGGTCCTTCATGAACTATATCCTGGCATTGATTCTATGGCTTGGAAACTCTACTTACGGTCTTACTACGGCTACTGGCTTCCATGCTGAAGAGGTGGCCTTGGGATGATCTTTTTTTATCTTGAGCAATGCCCTGATGTGAACTTGTATCTGTATTGTTGTCATTCTACATATTTGCATTGTCGTTTTCCTCATTTTGGCGCTGCTCACCATTGTCCTTTGGGGGAGACACAACCTCCTCCCCCTGAGGTGGAAACATGGGACTTAAGGTCGTCTGCAGTGAATGGGAGAACGCAAAACAATTGGGCTCTGCCAAAGCTGAGTGTGGTCAGGAGTACACTGCCGTAGCAGGGTTTACAGAAACCCTAGAAGGAGGATCACTTTTCTCACCATCGCTTAGTCCCGGTGCCTCATCTAGGAGCCTATATCCTATAATTCAAGCATTTAAGTATCTAATAATATATTCTTTCCTTTTCAAAGTCTTTTCCATTTCTTTTGCCAATTTTCCCTTACTAGTAATAAAAAACTAGTGATGCTTACTAAGATTATTTTCTCAACATTGCACTTGGAATATGTGTCCCATGACCTTGGTATTATCTCCCTTTTATTAACTTTATTACATGATTTGTTAACCCGAGTTTGTTACAGTAGGAAAGAAAGAATAAAAAGGTAGAAGTATTGGATGTGTTTTCATTGGGACACAGTAGTGGCACATATTGCCAACACTAAACCAAGTTTGTTTCTTTGTTATACATTTGATTTAACACTTATTCCCCTTATGCTAATGTTACAAAGGATTAAGTTAATTTTTCTTCTTTAGCCATATTATCTCCACAATTGTTAGATATATGAGACCCTATAATTGTGTTTTCTATTTAACATGTATAGGATGTGAGTGAGAGTACATACGATAAAAACAATTTGTAGTGAAATGGACACACTTGAGATGGTTTTGATGTCTATATGGATTGAAATTAGCAATCATCAACGGAAAATATTTAAATCGTTCCAGCATTCATAGAAACATCATTAGTTTTCTTGAATTAAATTTATATTCACAAGTTTTTTTTTTAATTTATTAAGCTGGTTGAAGTAATCTATATCTCTTTTTTTATCTAGCCCCTTGAGTAAAGGAATACAATTTGAGGGAAAAATTAATGAATACATGAAGAAACTAAAGTACACTATAAGAAACCAAAGAAAAAATACCTTCCTCATTATAGATGTCACCTTGTAATTTGCACTAATAATACTATAGATGTCATCTTGTAATTTGCTCTATTAACTTCTTTAATAGAAGTAAAACTTATGAAATACAATATAGACATAAAGAATTTGTTTTAAACAATTATAGCTTTGAAATTTCATTGTATTTCCCTTTCTTTTATAAATACTCTAACAAACGATTTTTATACAACACATATATATAAACTCCAAGCCTTAATAAATAAGTGCATTAATAAAATAAAGAAAAAAATTAATTGTCATGTGCACTAATATTAAAATCCTACCATACATCTAATAATTATTAATCTGACATTATTAATAACTAGCATTTGCACCAGATGTTGCAAAGATAACGTCTTAAGGCAATAGAAAGGGAACTAGTAGCTTGAAGTGTCTTGTAAAATCGATGCAATCTCTACACATCATTATAATGTTTCAAAATTATATATTTACAATGTCCAAGACCATTCAATCAACATTTATTACCGTGACAAAGAACAGTATAAAGACCTGGAAAATAGGCCTTTAACGGTATTATTCATCTCTAATACATAACCAAAATCCACACACTAGAGTTAGAAATAAGAACATGGTCACAATCCCCCCTCAACCACAACATTGATCTGTTTCCCAATTCCTTCCTCTCCAATGCCCAAATGAGGATGGGGTTCCTGCAGTGCTAGCAGTGTCAAACTTGGGTATGAGGTATAGATCATCATATGATTTTCTCTTTTGTGGATGAGACAGAGTATCATAAGCCTGATTTATCTCAGAAAAAAGGTCAGTGGTTGTCTCAAGCTGGTGCAGAGGCATGACATCACGGTGGTATTTCAGTGTCGGCCTTTTATATGCAACCCTGATATCATTGCAGGAGACGTGACAAGAAACACCCAAAAGAACATAGTGTTCCTTTTTCCTCCTGAAAGAAATATCCCTCTTTTCTTCTATTGCAAAACTGGCACTGATGGTTCTGCCATTGAAGCTATGAAGCATTTTCACAATGCTTTTCCAGCAAAATATGCATTCTCAAATCTATAGTAATAAATTGTCTTAGTGATCCATCCACTATTCCCTTGTTTTGGATAAGTCAACCTTTCCCATTAATTCCCTTCACAAGAACATAATTGTGAAAAAATCCCCCAGTTATATTATGCAGTTGAATGAAGCTTTGTGAGGATATTTGAAATCGAGTCTATGTAGTTCCATAGATCTACTGAGATGAAATAATGCCGAAGGAGAAATACCATCAGAAATGTAAACTCCACCATCACTTTTGCACCATGTTGATTTTGATTTTGACTTCACCTTTAACCCATCTGCACACAGTCCAAGGTTGTTGTTGGGTATGCTTCTCCATTTACGGCATATTGTAGTGTATTCTTGTGTTGCTGAAGGATGGACACGTTTAGAGTAACAAAGGTAAAATTCTAACACTCATTGTTTGTAAGGAAAGTGTTATTGAAGGTATTATCTATTAAGTACCTCAATATATTTGAATATAAAATCAAACAAAAGGTACAAAGAATCAGATAGGAAACCTTTACCTTTATTTGATTATAACAAAATACCCTTAAAGGGGGGGGCATCACCTTACAATCGACCTTTTTATGGAAGGAATAATTGAAATCGAGTCTATGTAGTTCCATTTAGGCATTACTTATAGGTAGCATTCCATGTATTCAATGATGGGTGATTGGCCTTGCTCCATATCAATCGAAGAACCTTATCATCTCAAGCATGTTAAAAGTGTCCCACAAGTCACAATAAATAGCAAGTACAGTCCACAGGGTTTTCACATATTTCTGACAACAAAAAATTAGGTACAAAATTTCAATTTATAAAAATAATAACCACTTGTGATATACCAAAATAATATAGTGTACAAAGTGGTACATGATTAAATTGATGATATAGATACAAGGCTTCATCAAAATTAATCAACTTGTAAACCTGGAAACCATGGAAAAAGACAAGTTGTCAGAGGAAAACCGAAAAAATTCTCATCAAATATCATGCATATCGAGCGACTATATGGAGTTGCTATCTTTTAAACTAGTTCTAGAAAAATCCTCAAGTTGAATTCATCATACCTAGGAAGTTTTAAATTGAAATGAACTTCGCAGATAAGAGCCTCCCTCCACTAGAAAAAGAATGAATGAATTTGATATGAACTACTCACAAAAATGAATACGTTAATTTAGCAACAAAACTATGCACCTTGAAAAATGAAGATGCTCAAATCATTGACAATTCCATCCTTAAATGTGCACTTCTCTTCCTCGAGTTCTTGTAGAATCTTCTTGACCCACTCCATTTTATCATTAGATCTTGCTAAATGAATCATGACGTCCCCTTTAGCATAAACACCTGCAGACCAGAAACTCTAAGAATGTTAAAAAAAAATGCAAACAGACTAGATAAGGAAATATAAATTTTATAATAAACATGAATCAGAGAGACATGGAACATAATAAAGAGGACTCCTATCAAGGACAACTGATTAAAAAAATGTTAATCTATAGGTAAAATAATTCCACCTAATAGTCTAGTTTAATTAACAATCCAGAGCATACATCTCTTGTGAAACAAAGCACTTTCTTAAGCTATATATACTATAATACACATGCATCAAAGAGACATAAAGGGAAAGTAAATAGTTCCACTCATAGTCACCAGAGTCACTTGTGGGAGGTGGTGCTCATGCTCTCTGTTCAGGTCAAATTCAATAGTCAGGGATCCACACTCAAATATCTTACTTTTAGAGATTCCAATATCAGAACCATTTCCTATCAAATGATTGGGGATCTACACCAGATTTTTTCCATCAAACGTGGAATCATTTCCATTTGCCGGAAAAGGAATCCTATACAAACCAAAAAATAAAAACAAAAGAACTCCTATTATGGTGTATATTTAATGTTTAATAAAACCTCTAGGTAAATGGTTCCACCCACAGTTACTAGAATCACCTATAGGAGGTGGAACTTTTGCTCCACCTTCATGTCAGATTCAGGAAACAAGGATCCTCACCCAAATATTTGAATTTTGGTGATTCCAAAATCAAATTCATTTCTTGTCAAGGGATTGGGTTGGATTCTAGAATCAGGGGTTGGCACTCAACCCTTTCATGTGAAGGGATTGTGTTTGATTCCAGAAAAGGTGATTTGTAGCTGAGCATTTCCTTCCATGGGACTAGGTTACAACATAGAGGTGGAACCATTTTCCTCTGCTGTAAAAATGATTCATGTCCAAACAAAAAGACAAAGAGCACAACTCCTATTCTAGAATGGGTTTCCTCAAGTGTAGGATAGGTTTGGAGGGAAGAGAGGAAGGGAAAATGAGTTGCCCAAAAACTTTAGAAAATCACTAAAATCCTTTCTAGCATCAACCTTCAATTTCTTTTGCACATTTGAGATTACAGTTAACCAGACACCTTAAGGAGATGACTAAGCAACAGGCACTATTGTTAATGCTTGAGTGCGTTAGAATTTAATGTTACTGTGAACTAAAAGTAATTTCAAAGTTGTTAGACTCATATCCCACAAATCATACAGTATTTCATAAGAAACTGTAGATTTGTAAGTTATTGTCTTTTAGTCTTGTTCCTAAGTATCTTCTTCCTTAATCAATAGGATATGAGAATAAACCCATATAAACTAACTCTCCATTGTTTCAGCATGTTACTAATTAGTCCTTGAATGTAAAATCCATAATTCAGCATTTTCCTACACCTAAAAGTTTTTCAAACTCAAGCTCATGCACATGCATGTTTTGATGCATATGTGCATTTTGCATTCATGTAGCTATAATTGAATTTCATACTAGAAGAACTGATACAAAAAATCTCATCGATATACTTGTTTGTAACCCATATAATCTAACTCTCCATTGTTTCAGCATGTTACTAATTACTCCTTGTATCTAAAATCCATAATTCAACATTTTTCTACACCTAAAAGTTTTTCAAACTCAAGCTCATGCACATGCATGTTTTGATTCATATGGGCATTTTGCATTCATACAGCTATAATTTAATTTCATACTAGAAGAACTGATTAAAAAAAGCTCATGGATATACTTTATTGTATGCATACGACCATTGTTTGCATTCATAAAACTGTAGTTCAGTCCCAAACCTGAAGAAGTGATAAAAAAACTTGCAACTACAAGTATATAAACATAGAATCAGTGTTGCAAACATCATGATAATGTCCCTATTTTATCTCTAAATCATGATTTTTTGGCCTACGATTTTTTTTCCTAGCCAATGTTTGCCGATATTTTTCCCGATATTTTGATGCTATCTTGATTTTGCCGATGTCCGATTTTCCCCATTTTTTGGTTTCTCGAACCCTTGTCAATTTTATCCCAATTCCAATGTTCGCAACATTGCTAGGAATACAACCTAGATCTCCCTTCACACAATCTGTCTTGTGGAATATGCTACATGCTCTTGTAGATTGAACACAGTAAGAGATTTTATGTCACGAGAATGAATAAGATATATTTTCCTATAACATATCAAAAAACTAAAACTATGAATTAAGTCTATGAGAAAATTCTCAAGGTATTGTGAATAAGGTAATAAATTGTAATTGACATAAATGAAAAATAAATATTTATGGCCAAGCAAGTAAAAGAAGTGAAGCTATGCTTTTTGGTCTACCTGGAGAGTTGCTTTTGACATGTTACTATCACTGTAGAGATTGCTAGCACATTCTTGATAAATCTTTAAGGTCTCTTGGCTTGAAGTAGATAGAGGTTTGCTAAATAGCTCATTCAATCATATAATAGAAGCGTATATGATTTAGTCCAAGTTATCTAGCAATCCTCGATCTATTCTTCAAGCGGAGAGACCTCAAAGAAATACCAAGAATGTCCTAGCAATCTCTACACTGCTAGTAACTCGGCCAAGGAAAAAGTACAAAGGCAACTCTCTGAATAGACCAAAGATGAATAGCTTCAATTCTTTTAAATGCTTGTGCAAGAATGTATTTCTCATGTAGTAGATCAATTCACTAACTAGATTTCCAATCGACATCTTGACCTCTCTATGTGTAATTTACAAAACTTCCATTTATCTTAAAAATTGTAAGAATGAAGAGTAAGGTTGTCTAGCAATATCTGCATTGCAGTATCACATCCAAGAAAGAAGAACAAAGGAACTCTCTATACTAAAAAAGCATGTATTCAATTCTTTTGCATGCACGTCGAAGAAAATATTTCTTATGCTGTAAATTAATTAACTTTATCTAGAAAATCAAGATCTCAATCTCAACCTCTTTTTGTCAAATTCAGAAAAGTTGAGAAGATATACATTCTATTGGATGTCATCTGTTAAAATCCTCTTCTAAAACACTTATTATTTTAGTGATTCTTTTCCTCCAAGTCAACACACAAAAATGTGTTCAATTATTAGACAAAATGGGGCATCCTGCAAATTTAATTTCATCTCGAGGGCATAGATAATAAACAATATTGAAATGCCTTGAAATATGGAAGCTTTTTTTTCTCGCCAAACAGTTTTACTTGAATTCATTAAGCGGTGGCTGCTTTTCCACGATGGAGGCCACATGTTTGAATTGAATACACATTGCCTGTGTGGAATGTGAAGATGTTTCTTCTTCTCATCTTTAGGCATGGACATAACTAAACCCTTCAACGCATCATTGTCGCCACTTTTACAATGGTTAAATGGAAGAATAAAACTAGTTTTATTCCACCACAAATCCAAAAATCACATGCTCCACTCAGAATTACGGAAAAATAACATCCCCATGTCCATATTCAAGAAGAAAGTTACTAAGAATTTATCAAAAAAAAAAATCATTTCAATAGAAAAAAAAAGTAAAATTGTAATAGCCAAGAAGATATAAGATGTTGACGCTTATGTCTATATGTTAAAAAATATCTCTTTTTACATGCAAGAAAGAAATAACTCATAAATCTGGCATCTCTTTAGATAATGTTGATTTTTTCAACTATAAATTAGATATCATGGAACTCTTAAGATTTCTTAGAAAGAAAGCAAGAAGACAATAACAAAACACTTACCTACATTCGCACTTGTCACATCCTCCATCACAATGAAATCAGGCATGTCCTTGTAGTCCATGTTAGCAGTAATTGAATATAAAACATCCTCCTAAAGATAAAAGAATCCATGGTGAGATTCTACTTGATTTCAAAAAGTGTTGGGAAAGGACTGAGTCCTGACTAAACATTAACTTGAGATGCATCTGGACTTACAAATCCTTGTTTAAACAAAATGCAAATGCATAAGGAATATAAGAATATAAATGGAAGTTTGAAAACTTACTAAGGCAATGTTTCGATTCGTCACCAGTGAATCTTGCATCCAAACATGTATATTATTATTACCCCTTCGGAAAGGACCCCATAAAAGCAAGAGATGCACAAAATTAGATGAGTGTTAAGGAAATTTATCATATTATAATATAAATGGTTTACCCCTTCCCAGCTGATGTGCACAAGGAGGGGTTCTAGATGATTTTGGAAAATTGGTGCTCCCCATCTTCAAAAATAAATTGACCAATCTAAATGCCAAAACATTTATGCTATGCATTTCTATTTTGGCAATATTATGCATAATGCTTGGGCCCAAGAATAGGGTTCCAATGGCACATCTGAATATTTGCAGAAGGAGGGGTTCTAGATGATTTTGGAAAAAAATTTCTCTTCATCTTCAAAAATAAATTGACCAACCTAAATGCCAAAACATTTATGCTCCGTGTTTCTATTTTGGAAATATTATGCGTAATTATATGGCCCAAGAACATGGTTCTAATGACACATCGGAATCTTTGAATAATGATCAGCCCTCTAACCACAATCCTTATTGTGAAAAAACTGAGTGTTGTGAGTCTGCTAATATAGTCAACTCTAGTGATTGGGGTGTAAATTCAATTTTGACCCCTAAACTGAAGGCATTTGAGGAAGCAAACACAATATTTAACATGAATCAAGCTGTAGAACCTGAAGATTTGCAGGAGATTCTGTTTATATTCCAGATGAGTAATGGGCAATGGTAGAAATGGGCATGGGGAATGGTTCCTCTCTGGATAGACCAAATATGCATAGCTTCAATTCTTTTAAATGCTTGTGCAAGAATGTATTGTAAATGGAGTAGATCAATTCACTATCTGGTTTACCGATCGACATCTTGACCTCTCTATGTCTAATTTACAAAACTTCCATTTATCTTAAAAATTGCAAGAATGAAGAGGAGAGTTGTCTAGCAATATCTGCATTATAGTACCACATCCAAGAAGGAAGAACAAGGGAACTCTCTATACTAAAGAAGCATGGATTCAATTATTTTGCATGCATGTGGAAGAAAAGATTGATTATGGTGTAGATTAATTCACTTTATCTAGAAAATCAATATCTCAATCTCAACCTCTCTTTGTCAAATTCAACAAAGCTGTCAACTATACATTTTATTGGTTGTCATCTATTAAAATCCTCTTCTAAAAAACATATTATTTCAGTGATTATTTTCCTCCAACGGTCAGCACACCAAAATGTGTTGAATTATTAGACAAAATGAGGCATCCTGCAAATTTAATTTCATCCCGAGGGCATAGAAAGGGCAATGACTGAAATGGGCATAGGGAATGGTTCACATGCTTAGTTAGAATCACAAAGGGATCCAACAAATTCAAGTGATAATAATTAGACAATGGGTCTACCTAAAATTTCTCATGAAGATCATTCTAAAGCTACATTGTTAGAGGAAGCAACCAATAATAATGAATTCAGCATGCCCACTCAAAGTGAGATGGAAGTTGTAAATTTTGATTGTTCACTTCATGTAGTCACTGTTAGTATGTGAAAAGGGGATGATACATGGGTTGGAAATTTGAGAAAATTCCATGCAAACCCTAATGTTAACGCTGAAAATTGAGTTGTGAAACCAATCAATGAAGTCCCAATTGGTGAGCCACAAACTGGTGGGTTAAGGAAGAGAGTATTAACCAGACATGGTGTACATGATTGTGATAGGAATGTGCCTAATGGTGTTTAGTTTTCCTCACCGGATTTAAGTGCTTCTTTGGTTTTCTTCACAAGGCCAGTGATTTCTGATTTTTGGAGTGCGATTGTTAAAGGTAAGATTGGTGCCTTCTTGCTATAGATATGTAAATACATTTTGAGAACCACTAGACAACCTATTCTTTTGATAGATCTCTAGGACAAATTAATGAAGTATACATCAAAATAAATGAAGAAAACTCAGCAATTTCGTATTTTTTGTCATGGAACTCCTAGCAATTTCCAGTTTTCTGTCACAGAACTCCTAGAAGTAAAAACCCAAAATCATTAACAAAAAATTATTAAAAACTAGAAACATTCATTTCATGACTACCCATTCCATTTTGAAAATTACCTACACAGTGCCCAACAGATTTCATCCAAGATCGTACATAAATTGTGAAACCTCAGCAATTTCTAGTTTTTTGTCATCGAACTCCTGGCAATTTCTAGCTTTCTGTCGCAGAACTCTTCACAGTAAAAACCCAAAAGAGTTAAAAAAATATCACCAAAATCTAGAAACAATCGTTTCGAGATTACCCACTCCATTTTGAAATTTACTTGCACAGTGCCCAACAAATTTCATTCAAGATCCTGCATAAAATGAGAAACCTCAATGATTTCTAGTTTTCTATCAAGGAACTCCCAGCAATTTCCCATTTTTTGTCATGGAACTGCTCGCAGTAAAAACCCAAAATCATTAGAAACAAATCATTAAAAACCAGAAACCATTGTTCCCTCTGTGGGAGAGCCACCGGTTACTTGCAGCAGGATTCCATTGAGTTAGGGATTCAAGAGCTTGAGGACTCGTAATTCTCATTTGCAATGTGACCTAACTCAAATGACTTGGCTTTCGTGCCCTCCCTTTAGTGTCTCCTCTACAGAGAGCAACTAGCATATAGACTTAATATTTATAGTGTACGGTCGCTCTATATCTTTATGGTGCTTACTTCCTAGAATGAGCTTAAGGGATCAAGCCTGGAAAAGCGGTGGTTTCCTATCCATGACGGAGATCACGTGTTTGAATTGAATACACATTGCATGCATGGAATGCAAACATGTTGCTTGTTCTCATCTTTATACATGGACTTAACTAAACCCTTCAATGCATCATTATCGCCACTTTTACAATGGCCAAATGGAAGAATAAAACTGGTCTATTTCCACAACAAATCCAAAAATCACATGCTCCACCGAGAATTACAGAAAAAGAACATACCTGTGTCCATATTCAACAAGAAAGATACTAAGCATTTAGCAAAAAAAAAATCATTTCATTAGAAAAAAAAATTAAATTGGAAATATTATGCGTAACGCTTGGGCCCAAGAAAACGGTTCTAATGGCACATATGAATGTCCCAACAATGATCGGCCCTCTTACCGCAATCCTTATTGCAAAATAGCTTAGTGTTGTGACTCCGCTAAGCCAATCAACTCCAGTAATTGGTGTGTAAATTCAAGTTTGACATCTGAATTGAAGGCATCTAAGGAAGCAAAGAGAAAATTTAACATGAATCAAGCTATAGAACCTGAAGATGCACATGGAGATAAGGTTTTTTTTCTAGATGAGGAACGTTCAATGACTGAAATGGGCATGGGGAATGGTTCACATGCTCATTTAGAATCACAAAGGGATCCAACAAATTCAAGTGATAATAATCTGATAATGGGTCTGCCTAAAATTTATCATGAAAATCATTCTAAAGCTACAATGTTAGAGGAAGCAACTAATAATAATGAATTCGACATGCCCACTCGAAATGAGATGGAAGTTGTAACTTTTGATTGTTCACATCATGTAGTTACCATCAACATGTGAAATGGGGATGATACATGGGTTGGAAATTTGAGAATCTTTCATGAAAATCCTAATGTTAACTCTGAAAATTGAGCTGTGAAAGCAATCAAGGAAGTCCCAGTTGGTGAGCCAAAAACTGGCAGGTCAAGGAAGAGAGTATTAACCATACATGGTGTACATGATTGTGAAAGGAATGTTCCTGATGGTGTTTAGTTGTCCTCACTGGATTTAAGTGGTTCTTTGGTTCACTTCAAAAGGCCAATGATTTCTGATTTTTGGAGTGTGATTGTTAAAGGTAAGATTGTTGCCCTCTTGCTGTAGATATGTAGATACGTTTTGAGAACCACCAGACAACCTCTTCTTCCGACAACTCTTGAGGACAAATTAATGACGTATACATCAAAATAGACTAAGAAACCTCAGCAATTTCCTATTTTCTGTCACGGAAATCTTGCCACTAAAAACCCAAAATAATTAACAAAAAATTATTAAAAACTAAAAACAGTCGTTTCAAGACTACCCATTCCATTTTGAAAATTACCTTCATAGTGCCCAATAGATTTCATCCAAGATCCTGCATAAACTGACAAACCTCAGTAATTTCTAGTTTTTTGTCATGCAACTCCTGGCAATTTCCAGTTTTCTGTCATAGAACTCTTCATAGTAAAAACCCAAAATCATTCCTAGCAGTAAAAACCGAAAAGCATTAAAAATATCATTAAAAATTAAAAACAATCGTTTCAAGATCACCCACTCCATTTTCAAATTTACCTGCACAGCGCCTAACAAATTTCATTCAAGATCCCGCATAGAATGAGAAACCTCAGCGATTTCCAGTTTTCTATCAAGGAACTCCCAACAATTTCTAGTTTTCTGTCGCGGAACTCCTCGTAGTAAAAACCCAAAATAATTAAAAACAAATCATTAAAAGCCAAAAAAAATTGTTTCCTCTATGGGAGATCCATCGGTTACTTGCAACAGGATTCCATTGAGTTAGGGATTCAATAGCTTGAGGACTCGTAATTCTTATTTGCAGTGTCACCTAACTCAAATGACTTGTCTTCAGTCCCCTCCCCTTGGCGTCTTCTCTGTAAACAAAAACTAGCATGTAGACTTATTATTTATAGTCTATGGTCGCTCTATGTCTTTATGGTGCTTACTTCCTAGAATGAGCTTAACGGATCAAGCCTGGAAAAGTGGTGGTTTTGTTTTCCATGATGGAGATGACATGTTTCAATTGAATACACATTGCATGCGTGGAATGCAAACATGTTTCTTCTTCTCATCTTTAGACATGGATGTAACTAAACCCTTCAACACATCATTATTGCCACTTTTACAATCGCCAAATAGAAGAATAAAACTGGTCTGTTTCCACAACAAATCCAAAAATCACATGCTCCACCTGGAATTGAAGAAAAAGAACTTCCTTGTGTCCATATTCGAGAAGAAATATACTAAGCATTTAGCAAAAAGAAATCATTTAACTAGAAAACAAAATGGTAAATTGGAAATGTTATGCGTTATTCTTGGGCCCAAGAACAAAGTTGTAATGGTACATATGAATGTCCCAACAACGATCGGCCCTCTTACCACAATCCATATTGCGAAATAACTCAGTGTTGTGAGTCTGCTAAGCCAGTCAACTCGAGTGATTAATGTGTAAATTTGAGTTTGACCTATAAACTGAAGGCATCTAAGGAAGCGAAGGCAAGATTTAACATGAATCAAGCTATAGAACCTGAAGATGTGCATGGAGATAAGCTTTCCGTTCTGGATAAGGAACGGGAAATGACTAAAATGGGCATGGGGAATGGTTCACATGCTCATTTAGAATCACAAAGGGATCCAACAATTTCAAGTGATAATAATTAAACAATGGGTTTGCCTAAAATTTATCATGAAAATCATTCTAAAGCTACATTGTTAGAGGAAGCAACCAATAATATTGAATTTGGCATACCCACTCGAAATAAGATGGAAGTTGTAACTTTTGATTGTTCACATCATGTAGTTACTGTTAGCATGTGAAATGGTGATGATACATGGGTTGGAAATTTCAGAAATGTTCATGCAAATCCTAATCTTAACTCTAAAAACTCAGTTGTGAAACCAATCAAGGAAGTCCCAGTTGGTGAGCCACAAACTAGCGGGTCAAGGAAGAGAGTATTAAGTAGACATGGTGTACATGATTGTGACAGGAATGTGCCTAATGGTGTTTAGTTGTCCTCACTAGATTTAAGTGGTTCTTTGGTTCGCTTCACAAGGCCAATGTTTTCTGATTTTTGGAGTGCGATTGTTAAAGGTAAGATTGGTGCCCTCTTATTGTAGATATGTCGATACGTTTTGAGAACCACCTGACAATCTCTTCTTCTGACAGCTCTGGAGGATAGATTAATGAATTATACATCAAAATAAATGAAGAAACCTCAGCAATTTCATATTTTGTGTCACAAAACTCCTAGAAATTTCCAGTTTTCTATCACGGAGCTCCTGGCAGTAAAAACACAAAATCATTAACAAACAATTATTAAAAACTAAAAAGAATCGTTTCAAGACTACCCATTCCATTTTGAAAATTACTTGCACAATGCCCAACAGATTTCATCCAACATCCTGCATAAACTGAGAAACCTCAACAATTTCTAGTATTTTGTCATGGAACTCCTAGCAATTTCCAGTTTTCTATCACAAAACACTTCACATTAAAAACCCAAAATCACTCCTAGCAGTAAAACCCAAAAGCATTAAAAAAATATCATTAAAAATTAAAAGAAATCATTTCGATATTACCCACTCCATTTTGAAATTTACATGCGCAGTGCCCAACAAATTTCATTCAAGATCCTACATAAAATGAGAAACCTCAGCGATGTCTAGTTTTTTGTCAAGGGACTCCCAACAATTTCCAGTTTTCTATCACAGAACTCCTTACAGTAAAAACCTAAAATTATTAAAAACAAATCATTAAAAACTAAAAAAAAAGTGTTTCCTCCATGGGAGAGCCATTGGTTGCTTGCAACAGGATACCATTGAGTTAGGGATTCAACAGCTTGAGGACTTGTAATTCTCATTTGCAGTGTGATCTAACTCAAACGACTTGGCTTCAGTCCCCTCCCTTTGGCATCTCCAGTACAGAGAGAAACTAGCATATAGACTTAATATTTATAGTCTATGGTCACTCTATATCTTTATGGTGCTTACTTCCTAGAATGAGCTTAAGGGACCAAGCATGGAAAAGCAGTGCTTTCTCTTCCATGATGGAGATCAGATGTTTGAATTGAATACACATTGCATGTGTGAAATGCAAACATGTTGCTTCTTCTCATCTTTACACATGGACTTAACTAAACCCTTCAACGCATCATTATCACCACTTTTACAATGGCCAAATGGAAGAATAAAACTGGTCTGTTTCCACAACAAATCCAAAAATCAAATGCTCCACCCAGAATTATAGAAAAAGAACATCCCTATGTCCATATTCAAGAAGAAAGATACTAAGCATTTAGCAAAAAAAAATCATTTCACTAAAAAAAAATTAAATTGGAAATATTATTTGTAATGCTTGGGCCCAAGAACAAGGTTCTAATGGCACATATGAATGTCCCAACAACGATCAGCCCTCTTACCATAATCCTTATTGCGAAATAACTTAGTGTTGTGAGTCTTCTAAGCCAGTCAACTCTAGTGATTGGGCTGTAAATTCAGTTTTGACCACTAAACTGAAGGCATCTAAGGAAGTGAAGACAAGATTTAAAATGAATCAAGCTATAGAACCTGATGATGCGCATGGAGATAAGGTTTTTTTTCTGAACAAGGAATGGACGATGACTGAAATGGCCTTGGAGAATGGTTCACATGCTCAGTTAGAATCACAAAGGGATCCAACAAACTCAAGTGATAATAATCAGACAATGGGTCTACCTAAAATTTATCATGAAAATAATTCTAAAGCTAAATTGTTAGAGGAAGCAACCAATAATAATGAATTCGGCATGCCCACTTGAAATGAGATGGAAGTTGTAACTTCTGATTGTTCACATCATGTAGTTACTGTCAGGATTTGAAAAGGGGATGATACATGGGTTGGAAATTTGAGAAACGTTCATGCAAATCCTAATGTAAACTCTAAAAATTGAGCTGTGAAACCAATAAGGGATGTCCCAGTTGGTGAGCCACAAATTGGCCAGTCAAGGAAGAGAGTATTAACCAGACATTGTGTACATGACTGTGACAGGTATGTGCCTGATGGTGTTCAGTTTTCCTCACCGGATTTAAGTGGTTCTTTGGTTCGTTGGACCCAAGAACAGGGTTCTAATGGCACATATGAATGTCCCAACAATGATCGGCCCTCTTACCACAATCCTTATTTCGAAATAACTCAGTGTTATGACTCTGCTAAGTGAGTCAACTCCAATGATTGGGGTGTAAATTGAAGTTTTACGTCTAAATTGAAGGCATCTAAGGAGTCGAAGACAAGATTTAACATGAATCAAGCTATAGAACCTGAAGATGCGCATGGAGATAAGGTTTCTGTTCTGATGATGAACAGGCAATGACTGAAATGGTCATGGGGAATGGTTCACATGCTCAGTTAAAATCCCAAAGGGATCCAAAAATTCAAGTGATAATAATCAGACAATGGGTCTCCCTAAAATTTATCATGAAAATCATTCTAAAGCTACATTGTTAGAGGAAGCAACCAATAATATTGAATTCGGCATGCCCACTCGAAATGAGATGGAAGTTGTAACTTTTGATTGTTCGCATCATGTAGTTACTGTCAACATGTGAAAAGTTGATAATACATGGGTTGGAAATTTGAGAAAATTTCATGCAAATCCTAATGTTAACTCTAAAAATTGAGCTGTGAAACCGATCAAGGAAGTCCCAGTTGATGAGCCACAAACTTGTGGGTCAAGGAGGAGAGTATTAACCAGACATGGTGTACATTATTGTGACAGGAATTTGCCTAATGGTGTTCAATTGTCCTCAATGGATTTAAGTGGTTCTTTGGTTCGCTTCACAAGGACAGTGATTTCTGATTTTTGGAGTGCGATTGCTAAAGGTAAGATTGATGCCCTCTTGTTGTAGATATGTAGATAAGTTTTGAGAACCACCAGACAACCTCTTCTTCTGACAACTCTTGAGGACAAATTAATGAAGTATACATCAACATAAACAGAGAAACCTCAAAAATTTCCTATTTTCTGTCACGGAACTCCTGGCAATTTCCAATTTTTTGTCACGGAACTCTTGGATGTAAAAACCCAAAATCATTAACAAAAAATTATTAAAAACTAAAAACAATCGTTTCAAAACTACCCATTCCAATTTGAAAATTACCTGCAAAGTGCCCAATATATTTCATCCAAGTTCCTGCATAAACTAAGAAACCTTGGCAACTTCTAGTTTTTTGTCATGGAACTCCTGGCAATTTCCAGTTTTCTATGACAGTACTCTTCACCGTAAAAACCCAAAATCAACCCTAGTATTAAAAACCCAAAATCATTAAAAAATATCATTAAAATTTAAAAACAATCGTTTCGAGATCACCCACTCCATTTTGAATTTTACTTGCAAACTGCCCAAAAAATTTCATTCAAAGCCCTGCATAAAATGAGAAATGTTAGTGATTTCCAATTTTCTATCAAGGAACTCCCAACAATTTCCAGTTTTCTATCACAACACTCCTCGCAGTAAAAACCCAAAATCATTAAAAACCAAAAACAGTTGTTTCCTCCGTGGGAGAGCCATCGGTTACTTGTAGCAGGATTCCATTGAGTTAGGGATTCAACAGCTTGAGGAATCATAATTCTCATTTGCAGTGTCACCTAACTCAAATGACTTGGTTTCGTTCTCATCCCTTTGGTGTCTCCTCTACAAAGAGAAAGTAGCATATAGAATTATTATTTATTATCTATGGTTGCTCCATGTCTTTATGGTGCTTACTTCCTAGAATGAGCTTAAGGGATCAAGCCTGGAAAAGTGGTGGTTTCTCTTCCATGATGGAGATCACATGTTTCAATTGAATACACATTGCATGCGTCGAATGAAAACATGTTGCTTCTTCTCATCTTTAGACATGGACGTAACCAAACCCTTAAACACATCATTATCACCGCTTTTACAATGGCCAAATGGATGAATAAAACTGGTCTATTTCCACAACAAATCCAAAAATCACATGCTCCACCCAAAATTACAGAAAAAGAACATCCGTGTGTCCATATTCAAGAAGAAAGATACTAAGCATTTAGCAAAAAAAAAAATCATTTCACTAGAAAAAAAAGTAAATTGGAAATATTATGCATAATGCTTTGGCCCAAGAACAAGGTTCTAATGGCACATATGAATGTCCCAACAACGATCAGCCCTGTTACCACAATCCTTATTGTGAAATAACTTAGCGTTGTGAGTCTGCTAAGCTAGTCAACTCCAGTGATTAATGTGTAAATTCAAGTTTGACCTCTAAACTGAAGGAATCTAAGGAAGCGAAGACAAGATTTAACATGAATCAAGCTATAGAACCTGAAGATACGGATGGAGATAACGTTTATGTTCTGGATGAGGAACGGGCAATGAATGAAATGGGCATGTGGAATGGTTCACATGCTAAGATAGAATCACAAAGGGATCCAACAAATTCAAGTGATAATAATCAGACAATGGGTTTGCCTAAAATTTATCATGAAAATCATTCTAAAGCTACATTGTTAGAGGAAGCAACCAATAATAATGAATTCCGCATGCCCACTTCAAATGAGATGAAAGTTGTAATTTTTTATTGTTCACATCATGTATTTACTATCAGTATGTGAAATGGGGATGATACATGGGTTGGAAATTTGAGAAACTTTCATGCAAATCCTAATGTTAACTTTGAAAATTGAGCTGTGAAACCAATCAAGGAAGTCCCAGTTGGTGAGCCACAAAATGGCAGGTCATGGAAAAGAATATTAACCAGACATGGTGTACATGATTTCGATAGGAATGTGCTTGATGGTGTTGAGTTGTTCTCACCGGATTTAAGTGGTTCTTTGGTTCGCTTCACAAGGCTAGTGCTTTCTGATTTTTGGAGTGTGATTGTTAAAGTTAAGATTGGTGCCCTCTTGCTGTAGATATGCAGAACGTTTTGAGAACCACCAGACAACCTCTTCTTCCGACAACTCTCGAGGACAAACTAATGAAGTATACATCAATATAAACTGAGAAACCTCAACAATTTCCTATTTTATGTCACGAAACTCCTGCCAATTTCTAGTTTTCTATCACGGAACTCCTGGCAGTAAAAACCCAAAATCATTAACAGAAAATTATTAAAAACTAAAAACATTCATTTCAAGACTACCCATTCCATTTTCAAAATTACCCACACATTGCTCAACAGATTTCATCCAACATCCTGCATAAACTCAGAAACCTCAACAATTTCTAGTTTTTTGTCATGGAACTCCTACCAATTTCCAGTTTTCTGTCACAGAACTCTTCACAGTAAAAACCCAAAATCACTCCTAGCAATAAAAACCCAAAAGCATTAAAAAAATATCATTAAAAATTTAAACAATTGTTTCGAGATTACCCAGTCCATTTTGAAATTTACTTGCACAGTGCCCAACAAATTTCATTCAAGATCCTGCATAAAATGAGAAACCTCAGAGATTTGCATTTTTCTGTCAAGGAACTTTGAGCAATTTCCAGCTTTCTGTCATGGAACTCCTTCTAGTAAAAACCCAAAATCATTAAAAACAATTCATTAAAAACTAAAAACAATTGTTTCCTTCGTGGGAGAGCCATCAGTTACTTGCAGTAGGATTCTATTGAGTCAGGGATTCAAGAGCTTGAGGACTCGTAATTCTCATTTGCATTGTCACCTAACTCAAAGGACTTGGCTTCGGTCCCCTCCCTTTGGCGTCTCCTCTACAGAGAGAAACTTGCATATATACTTATCATTTATAATCTATGGTCGCTCTATGTATTTATGGTGCTTACTTCCTAGAATGAGCTTAAGGGATCAAGCATGGAAAAGCGGTGCTTTCTTTTCCATGATGGACATCACGTGTTTGAATTGAATACACATTGCATGTGTGAAATGCAAACATGTTGCTTCTTCTCATCTTTAGACATGGACTTAACTAAACCCTTCAACGCATCATTATCATCACTTTTACAATGGCCAAATGGAAGAATAAAACTTGTTTGTTTCCACAACAAATCCAAAAATCACATGCTCCACCCAGAATTACAGAAAAAGATCATTCCTGTGTCCATATTCAAGAAGAAAGATACTAAGCATTTAGCAAAAAAAAAATCATTTCACTAGGAAAAAAAAAGTAAATTTGAAATATTATGCGTAATGCTTGGGCCCAAGAAAAGGGTTCTAATGGCACATATGAATTTCCCAACAACGATCGGCCCTCTTACCACAATCCTTATTGTGAAATAACTCAATGTTGTGAGTCTGCTAAGCTAGTGAACTCCAGTGATTTTGGACAAGGAACGGGTAATGACTGAAATGGGCATGGGGAATCGTTCACATGCTCAGTTAGAATCACAAAGGGATCCAACAAATGCAAGTGATAATAATCATACAATGGGTGTACCTAAAATTTATCATGAAAATCATTCTAAAGCTAAATTGTTAGAGGAAGCAACCAATAATAATGAATTCGGCATGCCTACTCGAAATGAGATGGAAGTTGTAATTTTTGACTGTTCACATCTTGTAGTTAGTGTTAGCATGTGAAAAGGGGATGATACATGGGTTGGAAATTTGAGAAATTTTCATGCAAATCCTAATGTTAACTCTAAAAATTAAGCTGTAAAACCAATCAAGGAAGTCCTAGTTGGTGAGCCACAAATTAGCGGGTCAATGAAGAGAGTATTAATCAGACATGGTGTACATGATTGTGACAGGAATGTGCCTGATGGTGTTTAGTTGTCCTCACTGGATTTAAGTGGTTCTTTGGTTCACTCGGCCCAAGAACAGGGTTCTAATGACATATATGAATGTCCCAACAATGATCAGCCCTCTTACCACAATCCTTCTTGCGAAATAACTCAGTGTTGTGACTCTGCAAAGCCAGTCAACTCTAGTGATTGGGGTGTAAATTGAAGTTTGACCTCTAAACTGAAGGCATCTTGGGAAGTGAAGACAAGATTTAACATGAATCAAGCTATAGAACTTGAAGATGCGCATGGAGATAATATTTCTGTTCTAGATGAGGAATGGGCAATGAATGAAATGGGCATGGGGAATGGTTCACATGCTCAGTTAGAATCACAAAGGGATCCAACAAATTCAAGTGATAATAATCAGACAATGGGTCTGCCTAAAATTTATCATGAAAATCATTCTAAAGCTACATTGTTAGAGGAAGCAACCAATAATAACGAATTCGGCATGCCCACTCGAAATGATATGGAAGTTTTAACTTTTGATAGTTCACATCATGTAGTTACTGTCAGCATGTGAAAATGGGATGATACATGGGCTTTCAATTTGAGAAACTTTCATGCAAATCCTAATGTAAACTCTAAAAATTGAGCTGTGAAACCAATCAAGGAAGTCCCAGTTGGTGAGTGACAAAATGGCGGGTCAAGGAACAAAGTATTAACCAGACATGGTGTACATGATTGTGACAGGAATGTGCCTGATGGTGTTTATTTGTCCTCACTGGATTTAAGTGGTTCTTTGGTTTGCTTCACAAGGCGAGTGATTTCTGATTTTTGGAGTGTGATTGTTAAAGGTAAGATTGGTGCCCTCTTCCTGTAGATATGTAGATACGTTTTGAGAACCACCAGACAATCTCTTCTTCCGACAACTCTCGAGGACAAATTAATGAAGTATACATCAAAATAAACCGAGAAACCTCAGTAATTTCCTATTTTCTGTCATAGAACTCCTGGCAATTTCCACTTTTCTGTCACGGAACTCCTAGCAGTAAAAACCCAAAATCATTAACAAAAATTTATTAAAAACTAAAAACAGTTGTTTCAAGACTACCCATTCCATTTTGAAAATTACCTGCACAATGCCCAACAGATTTCATCCAAGGTCCTGCATAAACTAAGAAACCTCAGCAATTTCTAGTTTTTTGTCATGGAATTCCCGATAATTTCTAGTTTTCTGTCACAGAACTCTTCACAGTAAAAACCCAAAATCAATCCTAGCATTAAAAATCCAAAAGAATTAAAAAAATATCATTAAAAATTAGAAACAGTTGTTCCAAGATCACCCACTCCATCTTGAAATTTACATACACAGTGCCCAACAAATTTCATTGAAGATCCTCGCAATAAAAACCCAAAATCATTAAAAACAAATTATTAAAAACTAAAAACAAGTGTTTCCTCCGTGGGAGAGCCATCGGCTACTTGTAGTAGGATTCCATTGAGTTAGGGATTCAACAGCTTGAGGACTCATAATTCTCATTTTCAGTGTGACCTAACTCAAACGACTTGGCTTCGGACCCATCCATTTGGCATCTCGTCTACACAGAGCAACTAACATATAGACTTATTATTTATAGTCTATGGTCACTTTATGTCTTTATGGTGGTTACTTCCTAGAATGAGCTTAAGGGATGAAGCCTAGAAGGATGTTTGGTTCAGTGTGGAATGAAAGGATCGTAGAACAGTGTTTCAGAAAATCTACGAAGTAGTTATTTATATGGTTTCAAGGAGGTACGATAGGTATAGTTTCAGTTATAACGAGAACTTTAATCTAATTGTCACAAATATTTTAATCGCCTAACATCAAATCAGACGGATCATAGTAATAGAGGTAAGGTAACAGGGGAGTTGTTTTCAAAGGGGAACGCCTTAGAATTTAATTATTAATCTAATGTTATTAATGTAATTATATTAGTTAGAATCTATTTAACAAACTTGTCCAACTTTTCTACTTCACAATATCTGTTAAATCTACAATCAATTTAAATTCAAGGCAACAAAACTAAATGATTTAGAGCAAGCTAATCTCTTGCTAACCGCGTACTGATTGAGAGGAAAAAAAAATCCATTACCATGCAGTATAGTACCTCACAGTTGCTAATGAGATAGATGCTAGCAAGTCATCCTTGGCTGCACCAGTGGTTGTGGCTCTCCATACAAGATCCCCCATGTAGTTCTTACCCTAGTCACTTCTGTAGGAGTTTGCAATAGAGAGGAAATACGTTTTCATCCGAGCACTAGCACTACTAGAATTGGAAACCAAAGGATGAGGAAAGAGACCACAAATGTTATACACCAGCAAAATGAATCATAGATGCACAACCTTTGATTGGGAATTTCTGTATGAATAGAGTGAAATTCGGGCATGGTCAAGCTACGTCAAGTCATACTGAATCTACCACTTCTAGATGTCACCACCCCATGTTATTATCCATGTACAATCAATCCCATACTAGTCGGTTTGTGTTCGTCTCCTTGCTCTGAGAGTGTGTGCTCTTCTTCTTTTTCGACCAACTGACGGTGGGCTTGCCATTGATGTTACGTAGCTTAGTAGTCTTGATATCAAGAAAATTTAGCGATCATAGTGGTGAGCTTAAGTCAATTGCAGATTTTTTGAATATTTGGGAGTCCGATAGACATGAATGCGGTCAAAAAAATTGACTTTACTCATGTCCGTCAGATTCTCAAATATTCAGATAATCTGCAATCTACTTAAGAATGGCCCAGCAACCCTTTACCAACTTCATTAACTTCTACTTATTTCTTAATTGCCTTGAGGTAACCGAGGGGCATGTTCATCCATTGAACCGTTATGTCTTAATGTTAAATATAAACTTAAAAACTATAGTGTCAATTATTTGACAAAATATGAAGTAGATTATTTATTAATCATTACAAGACATGTAATTATCGTTTTTCTTATGACTGTAATAGTGATGAGAACAAGCCTCCATAGGCTCAGATTCCTTGACATATTTTTATTTTATATTAACTCAAAAAAAAAATTATAAATAAAGAAATATAATTTAATAAAAAAATAAGCTATATAAAAATTATACTTATTTTTAAAAATTATAATATTTATATTATAACATTTTAATATTATGTCTGAAATGAGATGAGAAGAAAGATAAAGATGCTTTGAGAACGCAAGTTAAGTGATTTATAGAGCTGTTTTTTTTCAACGATTTATAGACTTTACTAACCCAAGAAAGGAAGTATTGTTAAACTTTTGATACATATGAAGGATACATTATCCACTTCATCATAGATGGAGGAAGCCAATGGTATAAAATCTATTTGATTGAGTACATATGAAAGATGGAATAGCTATTTCATGAGAGATGAAAGACGGCAAAGGCCTCAAATCTACTTGATCATCTAGGATAAAAACCTCATCTCCAACAAATATCAAACTATTCTAATGATAATAGGTTTTAGTATTAAATTCAATTGATATTCTATAATACTCCCTCCTATATATATATATATATAATTATATATATATATAATATATATAATAAATATATATTAATAAAAAATATACATATGAAAGATAGAAAAACTATTTCGTGAAAGAGGCCAATGGCCTCAAACCTACATGATCACCTAGAAAAAAAAGTTGGTTTCTCATCAATATCAAAGTATTCTGATGGGAACAAGTTTTATTCTTGATTCATTTTTCACCTTTTCATTTAGAGATCTTCACTTGTATCTAAAAAAATGAAAGAGATTCAATTTTTCTTAGAAAAATCATATTAATAAAGATAGAGAATATTTTTGGTCTCCCTTATTTCAATTTTATGATTTTTATTTTTAGGATGTCTATAAGAGATCAAATTATATATACAACCAGAAGAAGTGAACGACAAGAGAGAGCTAGGGTTTTGATAGTTCTTGTAGAGAGGTCCTAGTTTGCACAGTTTTCAAAAGGGGAGGGATCGGGGATCCCTCCTACATAAATGTTGTAGATGACAAAGGAAAAGAATTCAAGGCAGGATTTCAAATTTTGGCAGAGGGATCAACAGGCACAAATCAGGGAGCAAGTAGGATACAAAGTCAAAGTCTTAATGGTCAGAGAAGAGATGAAGATTGAGGTACAACAAGGGACCCAACATATTAGCAGCAAAGGTTAAAGGGGACTAGTGAGATTGGCCCATGCAATCCCAAAACGACAGTAATCCCAACAACATTAATCACAGATTCCTAAACCTAATATTTAAGGGAGTGGATGAATACCTATGTGATCATATGCAAGTTCATGGGCTTGTGACCAGCAATAAAAGCTTTATGTGACTGGATCAAGCATCATTGGAAGCCATGTGGCAATATTGAGTTGCACTTATGGTCAAAAGTTTTTTTTATAGTGGTATTCACTAATCTAGATGATAGAGACTGAGTGTTCGATGGAGGACCATATTTCTTTGCCTCTACGAGATTATACATGCAACCATGGAAAGAGAAATTTACTTCAGAGAAAAAGACATTCACCAATGTTCTGGTATGGACCAGGCTATATTCCTTACCCCTGGATTATTGGCTACCATTGACCTTGAGGCTTATATGTGATACCTTTTGGAAGTTCATAAAGATCTCAGATGCAATGTTACAGGGTAGATATACCTCATATGTGAAGATTTGTTTAGAGAAGGATGCACTTGGAGCATTAAGAGAAGCGATCAAATTGGAATTCCACGATAAAATTGTGGGAAGATCCTCTCCCAATCAGGGGCTCCAAAATGTTGAAATAGTAACCCAGGTTGAGATATATTAAATCCAAACTAAGGCATTGGAGTAAAATAGAACTCAGTAATATCTTTTAGGAAAAAAGAGATTTGGAGATAAAGACAGAGGCATTACATAAAGTGTTAATAGAATAAGGATACACATAGAAGGAATGAGGAAATAGAACTACTAAAGAAATGTGAGCAAATATGCTTACAGGAGGAAATAATATGGAAATATAAATTGAGTGTCCATTGGCTTCGAAAGGAGAAAATAATAACATGTTCTTGGGTCATTAATCTGTTTCCTTATGTCCAAGGAAGACGAGCTCTTAACGAAGTAGAAGCAATTTTAGAACATACCTAAGGCCCTACAAGAATAGACACTTACCTCATAATACATGTTACATTTTCAAAATTAAAAACACATGAAAATGAGCTAAATTATAATTTTTTTTTTTTATCATTATTACCTATAAAAGTAGAAAATTAGAAATAAATTAATACAACTATGATAGTATACCTAAAACTATATTCAAACTCCTCACCACTCATTGGATTTTCAAGTGAATCTTCGCGCTCGCTAGATTTTCGACTTCTAGGAGTTTAGATGTTAGAAATTTCATGGAAGCATTATTGTGCTTAATTCAAAACAATTTTTTTTATACAATTTTTTTGCATTTGAGAATCTTAAAGTAGACCCTGTACTAAAATTTTTTTTATTAAGCATGCTCAAAGGAAAATTGCAAGTACATGTTCAAGAGGAATCCCGAGGGTTTTGGAAAGTTTGAAATGATACTTCTTATTGGTCTGTACTTAAGTTTGAAAGTCTGACAGAGTTCATGCACAATAGTATGAACAAGATGGGGTTGAGAGATTGCTTTGAAGGCATAATATGCTTTGAGAAGCTTAATCACACTTCACAAACAAAAATCACTCATATATAGCCATTGTTAACTCTACGACGACAAATACTCCGGTTATTTGCAAGCCATCAAAAGAGGCCATAAGTCAGGCTTTTCAACTTGTAAAGGCCGATATACAAAGAACAGTGTGGTAGTCAAAATACTTTCATAGCCATCTCGAGTCAGTTATATTAGTATTTTTGTAATCCAATAAATTATAAATACACAAATAAACGATAGTAAAAATAAATAAACAAACAAAATCACAGGTAGATTTAGGTTTGTTTTAAAAATTAATTTAAAAAAAATATAAATATAACAAATAATAAACAATAAATTGATTTTAATTTTAAGTTATATATAGTTTGAATCTTTAGACTATATTTAACTCTTTAGTTTGATTGATGTTACATATTATTATGAAATGTAATTATGTATTGTTATATATAATTTTAAATGGACAATAATAATTAATTTAATAGTTTCTTTATCATATGTACCATAATTTACTTCAACCAAAAATATTTTATCACATTTCAAATTCAAAATTAGTTTAAAATTAAAAACATCTTCAGTAAAGTCAATATTATTTAAAGTCAAAAGAAAAAGGTTATTCAACACAAAAAACAAAATTTCCTACTCCAAATCTTTTAATATTTATTTTAATTAAATATGTAAAATGTTCTTTAAAAGGAAAAACCATACCCTATTAATAAATTAAAAATGAGAAATAAATATTTCCACATCAAAACTATAATATTTTAAAATCTTTAATTGATGTAGTTCTATTATAAATTTTTTGAGATGCCATGTAATTTTTTTTATATTATCTAATATTAATATTAAAAGATTAATATTAATATTAGTATATTATAATATTAATATTATTGAGTTTAATAACTTTTTTTTTGTGTAAATAAGCTTTTGTATTAACAGAGAGTAAATATATTACAAAAATTCTCCTGCTGCAGATTTGAGGGCTGCTTAACAGCATGCCTGGCTACGAGGGGATACATTGGCAATTAAAAGAAAACATGCATAAAACAGGCACACCACGCAGGGCAGCCGAGAAGGTACTGCAAAATGGCCAAAAAAACTGATGTCTCTGTTTGAGAATATTGCAGCGTAATCATAAGAAGAGAGCTGAGTACATAATATCAAGAACAAGAGAGGGGGATTGTACGCGACTGCAAAAGGAGGACAGTGGCAGCGGCCATCAGCGATGGGCTCACCCCTGTTTTGGTGGGATGCCAGACCCCTGCTTCGGAAGATTGCCTGGAGGGATGCCAGAGGTCTCACCAATGGTAACCTCGGTGCCAACCACATTCCTCATGAGCTTGATAAGCACAGTAAGCTTTTTGCTGATGGTGTCGGCTTGCTGGTCCAGCGAGGATAACTTGAACTCAATGCTTTCCACCATGCACATATGGTCGTGTTCCATCGCGTCCATCTGGCGTTTGAGCTTCTGCACCCGTTCATCTTGCTCTTCCTGCGCTTCCAACACTTTCGCCAGCAGAGTCTTCATTCTCCACACTTTCGCCTGGGTTCGGACGAATTGGGTGGCCTGCGTAAAGGTGGTGCCCGGGTCTTACAACCAATTCACCTCCTTCCCCAGCTGTTGGTCGGAAATTTGTGCTTCCTCCACTTTCACGCTGCTTTCCAGCTCATTCAGCTTACGTTTTTTCCTCTACGAGGTTCTGGTTTCATACATTTCTTGGGCCTGCTGGAGATCCTTTATAGCCGACTGGTTACGGAAGCTATCCCCTTTCATGGCGTAGGTGACTGCCACGGAGATTACCAACGCTATGTTGGCAGTGGGAGAGAGCTTCACCTTGCAGGACGATAAAACAATGCTTTCCTTGGCTACCAGGGACGTTGTTAAATAACCGATGACCGGATAATGGTTGGAGGGTGACATTGGATGGGAGGGCCACTTGCCTGTCCTGTCGAAATTATTGCAGCGTGAAGGATGTGTGGTGGGATCTTAGAATAATTGCTGGGTATTATTGTCACTGATCCCTCCCTCGTCCGCAGCTAGCCAGGTGTGCTGCGTCCTACCTTGTTTACGGCGTCGGGAATTAAAGCAGATCATGGGGAGATACATATCTTTTGGTCTGCAACCACTGACGGATATGCCTTGTGCCGATTGTCCTTCGGCTTCAGCCGTAATTAAGGTGGTGCGCTTAGTCAGCATGGGGTCTTGCCGAAAACGTAAGAACCGTTGTCGTTCTGTCTTCGCTTTCTGCCGGAGTGATGTCCTTACTGGCAAGCTGCATGCAAGTTCCTTTAAGGTCTGGGCATGTAATATCTTCCCACCAGCTGTCCCTCGGAGCATCGGGGTTCTCAATCCCGACGTTTGCCAGGTGGTTCGCCACCGTATTTCCTTTCCGTCTGATTGCCTAAAAGGTTAGACCTTTCATTTCACGAAGAAAATTGGCTATGTTTTCGGTCCCCTGAGCCAGGCGCCAATGCTTCGTAACCTTGCTTGTCGAAGTGCCATTGTAGATTCTCCTGGCCGCTGTAATGGCCACCTCTGAGTCTCCCTCGATGACGGCATTGGCAATTTGGTTCGCATGCAGAAGTCGTAGGCCTTTTTCCAGTGCTGCGAATTCCATCTCATTGTTGGTGGCTTCACCCAAGGCCTGACTGTAGATATATAGGATTTCCCCTATGTGGTTCCTAATGACTCCTCCAATGGCTGCCGGACCGGGGTTTCCCCTGGAGGCCCCATCGAAATTTAGCTTAAGGAAGCCTGTTGGGGGCTTGTGCCATCCCTGCTGTACTGTTCGCGGATCGTGCTTGCTGCTTACGGTTGGAGTGTTGTTCGCGTTTTCCAGTTGAACCTTGCCAGAATGTGCTGGTCCCTGTGGGAGAGATTTGTGTCGGGATACGCAGTGCATTTAGCCGAGATTAATTCATGGATGTTTGTGGATAAGGTAAGCTGAGAGAACTCTATATTCCTTTGCTCATTTTGAAAGATACGCCTATCCCGTTCCTTCCAAATTGTCCATGTAATGAAGCCTGGAATTATTTTCCATATGCTGTTAACTCTGAGATTGTTCGAGAAATCGCATGGCCACTGAGTTATTGTGTTCTGGATGGAGTTTGTGTCCCTGTTTGATTGTTGCATGATGTTTTCTATCCACTTCCAGATGCTATTTGCCCAATCGCAAGAATTGAACAAGTGATTTATGGTATCTTCTGTTGTGCGGCACGTAGGACATATGGAAGGGCCGGAGAAGCCTTTTTTCCGTAGGTTTTCCCGTGTGAGGGTTTTGCCTCCCATGAGGAGCCAGAGGAAAGTCTTGATTTTAGGCCAAAAGAGGCTATCCCAAACCTTGGTACTCCAGGGAAAGTTCTCCCCTTGCTCATTATGTTCCAACTGCATCTTAGCTTCTTTTAGGGTGTAGCTGTTGTTCCCCCTCATTCCCCATCTGAGCTGATCCTTGACTGTGGAAGTTCGGATTTTTCTTTTGTTGAGAGTGGTTAGTAGGCTCTCAATATGTACATCATCTGCCCTAGAGTTGTTAGAGTTCGGGGGTTTCCAGGTTCTCCACTCTTGCTCGGTGCTATCCGGGCTTCAGTACTGATTAACTCTGTAGTTGCCTCCTGTCTGTGCTTCCCTTTTATAATTTTCCAAGTCTGGCATTGCAAGGCGAGGAAGCTGCTGCCAAGCGTCCTCCCAAAAGAACGTTGTTTCTCCGTTGTGAATTTCCCAAAAACTGTGATCTTGAATAATACTTCGATTGTGTCTGGCAAGGTTCCAGATGGGAGATCCTTCCGGAACTTCCTGTAGCCTGATTAGATCCTGCTCGTTGCAATTGGGGGTATATTTCTCCTTCCAATGCCTTGCCCAAGGAAGGTGAGGTTCTTTAAGCCATCTCCACCATAACTTGGCTCCATAGGTCATATTTGAAGTTAGGGGGTCTATTAAATTGAGTCCACCTGCTGATTTTGATTTGCATAACTTATTCCAGGCTACCAAAGCCCATTTTTTTTTTTCCGCGTTGCCTTTCCATAAGAATGATCTTTGGATTGTTCTGATCCTGTGTAGTACACCTTGAGGGGCAGGCAGAATGGAAAGCATGTATTGAGGTATGGCTTGCAGGATAGCCTTGGTTAGGACTAGTCTGCCCACGAATTTTAGGGCTCTGTGTGTCCAGTGTCTACATTTGTTTTCCAATTTTGCTAGAGTACTTTCCTAATGATGCTTTTTCCAGGGTTTGGATGTAAATGGGGCTCCCAGGTATTTTGAGGGAAGATTACCTCGTTTAAACCCTAGAATGCTTGAGAGATGCTTCTGGATTGCAAGGTGAGTATTAAAGAAAAAAATCTTAGATTTAGCATGATTGATTTCCATACCTGAGGCTTTGCTGAATAGAATTAGGATGGATTTGAAGGCCAGGGCCTCTTTCACCGTGGGGGTGCCATGCAACAATGTATCATCCACGAACTGTTGGTGCGTTGTGGCTGGAACAGATTGCAGAGGATGGAGACCTTTGAGATTGCCTTCTACTTTAGCTTTGAGGATGAGACGGCTTAGGCCTTCCATGAGGATCACAAAGAGGAAAGGGGAGAGAGGGTCTGCCTGCCTGATGCCCCTGGTAGGTGTGCAGGGTTCTGAGGGTGAACCGTTGACGAGAATGGAGAAAGAGGAGGATTTGATTAAAGCCAATATCCAATTGATCCATTGATGATCAAAGCCAAAAGCTGCAAGAACAGCTTCCAGATAATTCCAATTCACCTTGTCAAATGCTTTGGATAGATCCAGTTGCATTAGCATCCCAGCTTTTTTCCTCGTCTGGAGAGTATGCACCATTTCTTGTGCTAAGAGGATGTTGTCCAGAATTTGTCTACCCTCTATGTATCCAGACTGTTCTTCTGAGATGAGATTGGGTAGGATGGGCTTAAGCCTGTTTGCAATAACCTTAGAGATGATCTTGTAGATCACATTACAGAGTGCGATAGGCCTGAACTTCTCAGGAGTGTGAGCATTCTCCTCCTTTGGGACTAAGGCCAAGAAGGTAGAGTTAAGTGATTTGAGAATGGTGCCTAAGCGTCTTGAGTCTTCAACCACTTCCCAGATTTCTGATTTGATAGTTGGCCAGCATGCTTTGTAGAAGTTAATGGTGAAGCCATCTGGCCCAGGGGCTTTGTCATTTGGCATGCTCTTTAAAGCTTCCTCCACTTCCTCCATTGAGATTTCATTGAGGAGAGTAAGATTTTGTTCATTTATTACCACTTTGGGGATGGCTTGCGTTAGAGTGTCAATTGCTTTTGTTCTATCTGCATGCGTTTCCTGTGCAATATGTTTGAAATGCTCTATGAGGAGAGAGGAAATTTCCTTGTGATTGTAAAGAGTGTTGCCCACTTCATTTTTGAGATTGAGAATTCTGTTTGCACTTCTGTAATCAAGGGTGGACCTGTGAAAGAATTTTGTGTTTTTCTCACCCTATTTAAGCCGTTGCACTCTAGATTTTTGTTTCCAGAGTGTTTCTTCTTGTAGACCTCTATGTTGCCATTGGGTCATTAGTTCTTTTTCCAGCTCTTTTGATTCCTCAGTGATATTGCCAGAGGTCCAGAAATTTTCAAAGCGGAATGTCTTGTTTCTCGGAGTGCCCAGGAAGGCAGCAACTAGAGAGATGGGCCAGTGATCCGAACCCCGACTAGGGAGAATGTCAGAGTTGACAGAGATGCCCTCTAGAACTATGCTTTCTGAGATGAGGAATCTATCCAGGCGGGAGGCGATAAGATTCTCTCCGCCTCTTCTCTTGTTCCAGGTGTAGGAGCTGGAGGAAGGCTGCACGTCCACCAGTTTTGCAGTCTCAATAAAATCGGCAAAGGCCCCTGCATCCCTGTTTAGCCTTCGTAACCCTCCCTTCTTCTCCAGGAGGGAGGTGATCATGTTGAAGTCTCCTCCTATGATGATTTTTGAGGTGTGATGTCTAGATTGTAGATTTCTGAGAGAGTTGAGAAAATGGAATTTTTCTTCTAATATTTGAGGGCCATACACATTAACACAGAGATAGGTTTCAGAGTTACCTATGATTTGTATCTCCATTGCTATGTAGGCTCTGGTGGCTTCCGAAGCGAGGACACTGATTGCTCTTGTGTCCCATAGGGTGGTGATACCTCCTTCCCACCCTTGACTGGCGACTTCAATGAAGTCGAGAGGCTTACCCAATTTTTTGCTGATGCTTTTCATGTGAGAGGTGGCGCATTTTGTTTCTTGAATGAACATAATATCTGGATTTTCTGTTTGGAACTTCCTGATGAGAAGTCTCTGTTTTGCTTGGCTATTGAGCCCTCTTGCATTCCATGATATTATTTTCATTGATAACGAGGTTTAGAAGTGGTAAGATGGGAAGGATTCGAGTGCCTTCATTTTACCTGAGTTCAGCATTAAGATCCCTAGGTCATGTAGTACCTCGCCATTTGTCCTTCTTCCCCTTTTCTTTTTTTGTTTGAAGCCAGTTCGGTTAAGGGAGGTGTTTTTGGAGTGGTTGCTTGTGCCTGTTGCTATTCCCAATCTCCTGTTTTGACTGGACAGTTCAGCCCTCTGTCTTGCAATGAAGAGGTCGCTAATCGTTTTTAGTTCTTCTTCTGGAACATTCTCAATGCCTTGCGCCTTCCAGTTTTCCTCTAGTGCTGGAAGGTTTACACCTGCTTTTTCCAAGGCTTCGTTTAGCTCCAGCTCGTCATTGTCACCATCAATGTTTAACATTTCTGTATCTTCATCTTGGGTGCTTTCCTGTTCTTGCCTATTGGCTTTGGGACTATGGGGGTTTTCATCCTATTATTTCCTGTTGGTGTCTGGTTGGTTCTCTGTCTCCTCTGTGTCCCTCTCATCCGCCCTTATCTCTTCTGTATCTGTGTCTGTTTCCAAAATCCTGAAGATGTTGAGGGTGCTGCTTGGGGCAGCCCCTGTTCTACTCGGTCTTCTTCTATTAGCTCTTTGTCTGGTTTTCGGTTTGGTGAAGGTCTCTGGATTTTGCGCCTTTGGCAAGGGTTTTCTCGCATCTTCCGTTCTGTTAAGACGACAATATCTTACTAGATGCCCGTGTTCATGGCATTTTCTACATCGAAACGGAATTTGTTCATAGTCAATGGCCTGGAAATAGTCTTCATCCCGAAACTCCAGCCAAATTCCTTCATGCAGGGCACCAGATACGTCAAGTTCCACACAAATTCTAGCGCAAGAGGTATATCTGCATTGAATGGTGGCTTCGGAAGCATTGATGAAGGTTCCCAGCTTGTCTCCTATTTGCTTGAGTGTTGCTAGGCCCCAATAATCTATGGGGAGGGAGAAAAGACGGATCCATACGGGAACCTGAGTGAAGGTCTCGTTTTCAGGGACGAAGTTGGGTTTCCATGGTCTCATATAGATACCCGCAGAAGAAAAAATGTATGGACCTCCATCAAAAACCCTATCTTTATCTTGTAGGTTTGTAAAGACAACAGTAAAGAAACCTTTAGCTCCTAAGTGTAGATTAATGTCACCTATGGGTCTCCAGTGTTGTTTGATCCATTGACATAGGGTTCGCTCCGTTGGCCACAGTCCCATAAATTTACATATGACCGCATGTTCCGACATGTGCTCTCGGTGGGCTTGTATCTCCGGGTCTGTACAGACCACTCTGAGTGCCTCATTCTTCTTTGGTTTGCAGGCTCCTTCGGGAGCATTGTTTGTTCCCGGGGTAATAGGTGATTCCATGTCTTTTCCTTCTCTTTTTTTCCCCTGCTTCTCTTGCTCCTCTTCATCGTTTACCTGGGTCTGCTTTGAGCCCGCAGTTTGAAGATTTGTAGCGGCACCTAGGGTGTTGTTTTCCTTTTCCTTGTTCACTTTATCTTTCTGTTTAGACCCACCACCATGTTCTGCTGACATTTTCTGCTCCTTGTCATTTCTGGAGCTACCTAAGTTTCTGCTTTCTTCGTAGCTCGTTATCTTTAACCCTTCTTTCCTTGTCTACTTGTGCATGACAATATTCTTGAAGGATGGGGTCCCTGTGGACCCCCCGTTGAGCATTTGTCGGGTCAGTCCTCGTCCCCTGCAGCGGAGTTCAGCCAGTCTAATGAACTGTGCTGCCAGAGCTGACTCTGGAATGGCAGGGTTGGGCGTTAAACCCTAGAGCAGTGTTCGCAGCCGATTTTCGCCAGAGCTCTCCTAATTGAGTTTAATAACTTTGTATTAATATAATATTAAATTTAATATAGTATTCAATATATTATAATATATTATAATATATCATGATATATATAATTCTATATATATGGGAGGGAAGAATAAGGACATAGAGTGATAAAGATGGAGAGATAGAGGCAATGACAAGGCAAAGATGGATATAAAGGACAACAGGGAGAGGGAATGAGGTTGGAGAGAGATAGTGACAATGTTGGAGGGAAAAGAGGGAGATAGACAGGGAGGGAGATAGTGATAGAGTTTAAGGACGAAGGGGGAAACAAAGAGAGATGGGGGCAGGAGGGGTGGGCCCAAGGGATTTGGGAGAGAAAGGGAGAGAAGGAAGAGAGAGAGAGGACATGAGAGAAAGAATGAGAGAGGGAGGGGTGAAGAGAGAAGGAGTTGGAGGGGAAGAGATATGGAGGTAAGAAGAAAGACATAGAGAGAGAGAGAGAGGTGAAGAGAGATAGAGAGAGAGAGAGGGAGGGATAAGGGAGATGAATAGAGAGGGAGAGAAGGGAACATAAGGGAAAAGAGATAAGATGGGGGAGAGGGACAGAAGGAGAAGAGAGAGAGAGGAAGAGGGAGAGGATGGGAGAGATAGAGAAATATGAAGAAATAGTGTGTATATTTTGGGAGTAATATAAGGAGACAACGGATTGACATAGGGAGATATCTAAAGATATATACAAAATTTGGAGGAAAGAAGAGAGAAAGAGAGAGAGGGAGGGAAAGAGGGAGAAAGATATAGTGGGGAAGGGAGGGACGAAGAGAGTGTGTGTGCATTTGAGGGGTGAGATAGAGAGATAAAGAAGGAGACATGGAGGGAGATATAGATATAGATGGAGGGCAGGGAGAGGGAAGAATTTTTCTTTCACTAGATGCATTGATTTTACTGTAGATCATTATTTCTAATATTATTTGATTACTTGCACGGGATGCCTTTCTTTCAATGTAGATGTTGACTTCTAATTATATTTTATTGTTTTTACTAGATGAATTGATTTTAGTGTAGATGTTTATTTCTAATCATATTTGATTATTTACACTAGATGCATCGATTTCAATGTAGATGATGAATTCTAAACCTATTCGATTTCTTGCATTGGATGCATTTATTTCATTGTAGATGTTGATTTCTAATCCTATTTGATTTCTTGCACTCATGTATTTATTTCAATGTAGATGTTGATTTATAACCCTATTTGATTGTTTGCACAAGATGCATTGTTTTCAATGTAGATATTCATTTCTACTCTTATTTGATTTCTTGCACTAGATGCATTGATTTCAGTGTAGATATTGATTTATAATCTTATTTGCTTTTTTTGCATTAGCTGCATTGATTTTAGTGTAGATGTTTTTTAATCCTATTTGTTGCTTTCATTAGATGCATTAGATGTTGTTAATCTTGACACTATAAATTATTAAAAATCGTTTTCAAAATATATTTAATAATAAATAGATGGACACTATTAAGAATTAATTACCTGTAAAAAGTTGCTATACTTATAATTAAGATGAATTAGATGTGAAAAACCAATCCTCCTCCAAAGTGGAAATTAATTCTTTGACAAGATAGTATCCCTTCTTCATCATCAATTAATTACAATAGACAATTACATATATTCCAAATTACCTGTATTCAAAATTATTAATAGACTTGCATACAACAATGTATTCAAAATATTTATTAGAGGAAAATATATATTTATAAACATTCAAAACAAGTCAAAACATGCGTGAAGGAGATGTGATAACTGTTTGGAGAAACAAATAATGTAAATATTTGGCAACTTTGGCCACTCATCAAAATCAAGTAAATTATTTCAAATATTAGCAAAGGAACAAATTATTTCAAGGGTAATTTTGACACGGTAAATTATTAAACCTATTATTCAATATATATTTTGTAATACTTGGAGGGAAACTATTAAGAATTAACTATTTGTCAGAATTTGTGATACCTAAAATTAATTGAAATAGATGTGCAGTATCAATCCTCCTGCAAACTCTTGACAGGATTGTCTCACTTCTTCATCAACAACTAAATACTAGCAGAAAATTACATATACATATAGAAATATAAGACAACTGTAACATTCACAAACATTACCATCCAAATTCAAACACATAAACACACAAACCACTCAAAGCATCCCCTTAATCCCCCTGCAAAATTTTCACAAGATTGTATCACTTCTTCATCACCAACTAATTACTAGCAGACAATTACATATACATATATAAATATAACACAACTCTAATATTCACAACATTACCATCCAAATTCAAACACATAAACACACAAACCACTCAAAGCATCCAAACACAGACATAAAAACATCCAACCACATACGAAGACAAACAACACAAACTAAATTAAAGAAGAGAATGACATGGTGATGTCAAGCAAAGAAAACATAAAGTGAGTTTTGAAATTTATCTCAAATGTACACATAATAATGATAATATAAAATTGTAACATTGTTTCCTGAACCAGCTTAGATCCATATCCATGTGACATTGGTTCGATCATGTGAACCAAATCCCTAAAGGTGCAAACCTTTCCTCAAGTTATACACTGGAAAAGAAGGTTTGCATGTCAAGAGATTTGATTCGTGTGAGCACATATAGATCCATGTTAAATGGATCTAAGGTGATGTATTAGTTAAAAACATGTAATAAGATTTGTAATCATGAAGATTCACCGTACTTTACCGAGGATATTTTTAATCATGAAGATTCACCATATATTACCAAGGAGATTTTTAATGTGTAACTAGGTTTTCTAAGAATACCATGAGTCAATATGTTAACTCAGTAATACCACATGTCAAAAAAAAAATAGCTCTTATTAATATGGCATTTATTTTAATTCATAAATTTAACTAAAAGAAGAAAAATACATAACTATTTTCCACATAAATATCAATCTTTCATTTTGTAACTACCACCATGTTGTGCTAATCAACAACCCCCCATTTCTTAAAAAAAATCTTTACATAAAATTTAAATATGAAATGGGTCCCTTTAATTCAACTTAGATAAGATTTGTGTGTTCATAAATAAAATTGGTATTAACCTATCAGAATGAAAAACCCTTAGTATAACGCTTAAGGTAAATGAATCATTTGGCAAGCCTTTTTGAATGGAAATAAAAGTGTGACTTTAATAATATTATAAAACTCTTTCGTTATTACGAGAAGCAATCAAAAGATCACATATCACAATAAAAAAGGAAACATACATAAAAGCCACAATAAACATTACCCATTCTCTCCAATTCGAAAGGGCAATTGCAATCGAATATCAGAAAAGACAAATGCCAAGCACAATATAATGGAGCCCCTTAATTCCTCCGATGCGATAAATCATATCGCAATCGGAAAATCAGCGATGAAAACAACAAGCCAACACATAATTCAATGCATGCCCAAATCCTCTGATGCGATAAAACACATCGCAATCAGCAATCAGTGAAATTGCATTGAAAAAACCATAAAATCCTGAGTCCATTCCCGATTGTGATATATTTATTAGGCACACATCTCGAGGATATATTTTAATTGGTTTGAATGCATTATATCACTTATTCTGAGATCAGAGATATTCAAAGCAAGTGTTAAAGCCTTTCCCTTGATATTCCTGATTGCCGATTTGCGATTTATCAATGATATTCCATCAAACAAATCTAAGGCATGCTTCAATTAATCATTCGGCATATAAGCGACATGATGGGCATTTAAAACCTTCTTTACCATGATTGACAGGTTAAGCAGCTATTCAATGAAGCAGTTAAGGCTAGATATTTTCCTTAGATTTCATCTACGAAAACCTTCAACTATATTCCATTACCACCTGCTGATCGATGTAACTCTTTGTTATTATCATATTGTTCTGTTACAACATTTCTCTCTATCATGATGTTTCAATTGTTTGTGTATAATTCCACTGAAACCAGAAATTTGAAGCAAATGGGAAGAAAATCAAAGAAATCAGTAGCAGCGGCTCCTACACCAGCAACTCAGCCCGCCAAAGATCTCGGACCAATTAAAAAGGGATTAATATCAGACACGACATGTCTCGAACTAGGGAACACTAGTTGGGAAGGTATCTATAATCTAATTGAATTTGAAGGGCCCGAAGAACTATCAGAAGAGGCCACAGCTAATTCAACTGATAAGTCTAAAGAAACTCTTAAAGAGTTGTATGCTCCATTCTTCACAGAATAGCCACGAGAGCTAAAGTCCTCCCATATACTGACATCATGAGATGGGTGGTGGAAAAAATTCCAGTTACAAACAAAACCTTTTGCACAGCTGGCGGGAGGATATTCGGCTCATTTCAGCCAGATGATTTAAGGAAAATGTATCACTTACCTGAGCGTAAAAAGCGGTACAAAAAATACTTCCATGAAGCATTTTCAAACAAAAATGAGTCAGAATCAACCCCAATTAAAAAGTGGAGAAATTTTCCCAAGAAGCACAACCACGAATCATCGGGTAAGTACTCTGTGGATTCATTGGCTTCTCCTTACTGTTATGCCAGAGCTATGATGTGTAGGATGTGGGGAACACATGACTCTGCTAAGTTTAGTATAGAAATGGTCCCTCTAATGGAGGCAGCAATCAATGGCTATGTAATGGATTGGTCCAATATTTTATCTGACGAGTTAGCCAGAACAATCTTAGAATATAGAGCAAATGCATATCAAACTACTAGGACTATTCCCCCATTCTATTACAGCACATTCATTATGGATACTATTTAATTTAATTTTGAATTTCCATTGCTCGGGTGGAGATGGACCCCCGCAGACCGAAAACCAATCCATATTTATCATGATTAGTTATGGCAGCCTAATTACAAAAATCATTTGTATAAAATCTGCAATGGTTTTATTGTACCTATTTATTATTCCGTTTTTGATAAGCCTACTCCCAGGGTATCTCCAGAAGCAGAAACAGATTTAGCAGCAGTCAGAAGTCCGTTTGGGGAAGAAAAATTCACTTATATAAGGCTTTTTGGTAGCCTTACAAAACCCCATGTCCTTCCTCTGTATGCGCCTGATAAACTGTTAGCTCGGGAATTGACATATCAAATAACAATAAAAGGGACATCCAAAACCCTTAGAAATTCCTAGAAACAGCCATGGCCTACATTCCCTTTAATATGTGGTGTTTTCACTCTTCATGATTATAAATATGCAGAAAAGGAGGCAACAAAAATACAAATGTGGAATCTTGCAACAATTCCCAACAGACAATACAATCCAAGAAAAGGTGCCTATAATGTTCTTGAACAAGCCAAACTTACAAAGTTCGATCATGAAAAGGATGAATTCGATGATCTATTTTCCTCAGCCGAATCTTTATTTCAAGTTAAATCATTAGCTAGAATCAAATATCAAGATGAAGGATTAGAGAACAGAGGTTGCAAACTCTACCTCTAGACCTCTTAGCAACAGCTCCTATAGACCAGTCATCTGGTCAAACTGAACAAATAGTTACTAATAAGCTTCTGATGTGGAAAATATCTCTGAACAGGAACATCAAAAGGAATAGGAAAAACAACAAGAATAGCAATAGGAACAGGGAAAAGATAGCCAACTCATGGATACAGATTCTCAGATTCATCCCAAGCTTCTTAAAGAATGGCAACAGTTCGATTCAATTATAAGCAATACTGAAACATTACAGGGATTCAACACGACTAAATTGACAACTGGTCACGTAACATCAACTAATACGGTTTCAACTGAAGGAACCAACGGCCCACCCCTCACTCAGAAAGATATGGAGATAATTCCAAAAAATCCATCTGGTGAAATCATCCTACATGTTGAAGAAATACCTCGTTTAGATGTCTTCTATAGCCCCAAGCACAAGGCTATAGTAAAAAGACAAAGGAAAAAGAGAAAGTTTGATCAATTTTCTCTTTTACCTGCACAAACAGAAATGGTTAATGTTGTATGGAGAGAAGAAATTAATCCTTCCAAAGACCTTATAAAGCTCTCTCAATATGTCGGGGCATACTTGATAGCTACTATAGATAAAGCATTAGAAGTTATCAATTTACTGAAGGAAAAAGATCAGACAATTGTTTCACTGGAAGCACAGGCATCCGAAAAGCAACAGAGAATAGAGCAATTAGAACAGTAGTTAGCAGTGCAACGGCAATCAAATAACCAACTAAATGAGAAATTGCTCAAGGAGAAGTAAAGGATAGACCAAAGTGTAGTGCAGAAACAAAAAGAATTATCCTTATCAATGGCCAAGTTGAAGACAAAGAACGAGCAATTGAGCAAAACTAAAGATGAGCAAATCGCTCAACTGAATCAACAAATAGAAAAGTTCAAAATTTTTCCTCAACCAGTAGAGTTCAGATCCAAAGCTCTCCAGATCAATAAGGCATTAATTAAACAATTAAATTTACTATGTCATAATATTTCTCTTGCTGAGCCCCTTTGTGAGATTTCTTCATCAATGATTGGCAAATTAGTTGACGCAAGGAAGAATTTGGAACAAGCCGATGAGACATTAACAAACTTTCTTGCTTGGAAAGAAACCAATGAAGGGCAAGCTAGAAATGTGCCTAGAATTCTAGAATCACACAAGGAAATTCTTTTCCTAGAATGGCAGTCACAATTGATGAAAGCAGAAAGGGCAACTTCAAGATGTAGATCAGGAACCGGTAATTTGATTGAATTAATTAATGATACTCTTTATCTGTCTAATTTGATTTAGAGTGCACTCTAGGTAAATTGCCATCAGCTAAAGCATTGGAGCAGTCATGCAAATAGGATTTAGAAAAGAATGAGAGATTAATCGCAGGAATCCAAATTTTAACTTGGAAGACATTTTGGTTCTTCCTAGTTAAACCATACAGTCAAAAGGCAACACTGAAATGTTTAACCAATGCAATCGGTTACATGATTCCCAAAATTCATGATTCTACATATTTAGCCCAACTGCATTCATGTCTGAGTCACCCTCCAGAATTGCAACCAATGCTTGCTATATGCCAGCTCAATCCAAAGGATGATCGGCTGAAACAGTGAATCATTCTACCGACTGCAAGCATGGCTATTTCAAGGATATTTTCATGATTTGGTTATACCACCTCATACCATTTTTATTTCATAATCAGTTAGCTTAGATAGTATTTATAGACCCTTTCATGTCTTTAGAAAGAGTCCTCAATTTTTGTATAAATCTTGTATCGAGAGTCACACTATTGTGCTTCCGATATATATTTTTTATGAAGACTAGGCCTATATTCTGGATTTTAAGGAAGAATACTTTGATGAGATATGCATTATTTCTTTTTGTGAGAGTATTTCTAAGTTAGAAGACGGAATCTGAATGCGATTGATATCAGAAGGGATTCAAATTACATATGGTACTATTATCTATGTCTTTATCCCATTCTTTTATATGAATCAGCGTTTATTCAATCTTGATATCATTTGATATATGTATGTGTTTTAACAACAGTCCTTATACTTATCACTATTGAATGTTTAAGGGATGTTATTCTTTCAATGGTATTTATGTCAATGATATATGAAGAATAGTGTAATAATGTTTTAATTATTACTTTGTCCAACTGCTTTAACAAAGTAATTATCATTTAAATGAATATCTTTATTTATCAATGGAGTCATCTATATGCCTATTTGTAGATAAAGATCATCAAAAGTTGTGCTAAAGTGGAAATTTCCCCGGATAGATTAGTTGTTTATAATTTTGTATTTTAGAATAAATCATCCATCATTATCATTAGATACTAGAAAATCAACCACTTATCCATCCTATTTACAAATAGTTTGGAAACTGGTCGCATTATATCTAGTCGGAGCCACCACACCAAACGAAAAAGGAGTTTCCTTTAAGGTTCAGACCGGGTGGTTTTCCCCGATGTTGATATGGCGATTTTCAAGGCATCAACATTTTCGGTGCCATAAGGATGGCATGAATTGTGAATTGTGATCAACCCCAAACCTATAACCCATTCTAAGAGTAAATCTCCCTCCACCTCTCATCCAACTTCTCCTTTGCATGCTGGAACTCCAGTCTTCAAATGAGAAGAAGAGGAGACAACTACCACTGCTCAACCCCAACATATCCCAGAACGATTAACTCCAAAGTCTCCTGAAGTTCAGTCTCTCATCCATAAACTTCAAGGCTTCTCAATATCACCACAGAAATTTTAGGTATCGCAAGGCAGTGTGACCTCGCAATTCGCTCCACCTCACCCCCTCACTAGACTTCAAAGAGGAAAGCTTGGTATTGAACCTACTGAGTTTCCTTTACCTAAAAGGAAAAGGTCAAGAAAAAAAATTGAAGGATCTGATAGTGAAACTATCTCATCATCATCCTCCATTTCATCTTCTCCAGTGTGAAGTCAACCATACACTCCTCGATTACAGATTGTTGTTCAATAGGGAACTGGAACTTCAACATCTCCTTCTCAACCTCCTCAAACTTCAATATCTGCTCTTTCTGAATCACCTGGAATTTTATTGTCACTATCATCAAGTAGTAGTTCAACAATGGCATAGAATCCATGGAATAATCCTGGTGCAGTCACGATGCCTGCACCACTACACCCATTGCCAGCACATCCTGAAAAATGGTTGCTGAAGTTTAATCCAGATGTAGGAATACAAGCCGATGAGCATATTAACAGCTTCATGTCGGTATTTAACTTAAAAGGAGTGACAGAGGAAGATGTCATTGTTAGGCTTTTCCCTTATACCTTACAAGGATCAGTTGGGTCTTCGTATTTTTCCTTGCCATCGGGATCCATCACTAGTTGGAACATTTTTCAAGAACAGTTCTTGACTAAATATGGTGATGACAGATCTCTAGCAACATTAATCAATGATCTTTCGAATCTTAGGATAGAGTCTAAAGAACCTATAAAATAGTTCAATTCACGGTTTAATAACCTCTTGAATAAGATTCCAACTGCCTCTAAACCTAGTGAGCAAATCAGAAGTGAATGGTATATAACAACTTTACCTTCAAACATAGCTATCTTTGTAGATAGAGTTGCAAAACCAACTCTAGCTGAAAATATGAAAGAGGCACTTATTGTAGAGAAACACATTATTGCTTTAGAAAAGAAGTCTACTCTTAAAGATAGAAAATCTAAAAAAGTCTTTTTCAAAGATGTTTCAGAGAAGAAAATGGTTAAAGATCCATATGATATGGAGGGTCTCCAAAAATTTCTCAAGACTATGTCAAACGAAATGGTAGAAATCAAGAAACAAGTAGCTGAGACTTTAACCAAAAGGCCATTTAGAAACTTTAGGAAACCTGAATCAAAGCCACCAAATGCTATATACAATGCAGGCTCAGATCCCGAAGAGGAAGAAGAAGAAGAAACAGTCTTATCATCTGAAGAACCTAAAGAAGAGGAGACTGTAGAATGTCATGGGATGTGGGACTTTATTTTTCCTAATTCCAATACAAAAAATAAATAGGAAGCTTTCCCTGTAACTACCAGGAGTAAGGGTACTCTTGAACCTGTTCAAATAACTCATAAGAAAAGGAATACGGGTACTACTACTAAAGAAAAAGTTCTCACAAATAAATCCGCAATGATACCTTCCGAAAATCATCCATCAGCTTCGAATCCACCTCCAACATCTAGAACATTAGTAGTTACATGAAGAAAACAAAAGCAAATATCACTATGTTTGAGCTTAGTAAACTCAAACATCAACAAAAATTGTTGCTTAAGGAGTTAGATGTTGTACCTTCTTCTCCTCTTCTGAATGTTCTATTGTCCAAAGCTGCTAATGAAACAAGTAAACCACCTCCTGGTAGAGTAGAAGCTACTGATGTTGTCTTAATCAGAGATAGATCGAATTCCCATACCCCTCCTTTCCTCTTAACCTATGAGATCTATAATAGAAATCTACACAGCTATTTGATTGACTCAGGGGCTTCCTCGAATATAATGCCATCTTCAGTTTGTTCCAAACTAAACATTGAACCAAAAAAGTCTGCAATTCATATTGTCTAGTTGGATAGAATTAAGGTCCAGCTTTTAGGAGAAATCAACTCAGTTACTATTAGGTTGTCAGCTAATCCAAAAGTGGTTCAAAGAATTGATATTTTAATTGTTGATATACATGAATTCTATGGTTTGATTTTGAGTAGAGACTAGTCCGAGAAACTTCATTGTTATATTTCCACCGATTGGTCTCACATGTAGTTGCCTTATAAAGGAAAGCCAAATCAGATCAAGATTGATCGAGAGAAACACATGACCCATACTATAACTGAGTTCGAACAAGAAAATCAACAAATAGCATTCAATAACAACATTTTGGGAAATTACTCATCTGAATCATTCTTTGGCAATTTTACTGCTCAACCATCACCCTTTTCAGTTAATAATTTCACATGACAAATCGAAATTTTTTCACAAACAGATACATCAGGGTGTGTTAAAATTACTGAGGAAACTGTAAGTAAAACTGTGGATAAACCTTTGTTTTTGTCATTATATTTTGATGGGTCTAAGTATAGTGAAGATGCAGGAGAAAGATGTCTTCTAGTTAGTCCCGAGGGAGAAAAGACCATGTTATCATGCAGGTTGGAATTTGAATGCACAAACAATATAGCTGAATATGAAGCCTTGATTCAAGGACTTTACAAAGCAATTGGTCTTAAAGTTCAATATTTGAAAGTGTTCAGTGATTCGGAAATTATTATAAAACAAGTTAGAAATACTATTCAATGTCTTTCTGGTCACCTTAAAGACTATCAGTCCTTGGTACAGGACCTTATATCTCAATTTATAGCATTCAATATTTCTCCCATCCCTAAGTCCTAGAATGTAGTAGCAGATTTACTAGCTAATGCAGTTTCGAAACTCCTTCCATCTGAGGATTACAGCCTCGATAGATTCTTAGTAGAGTTAACTTTTAGACCATCAATTCCCAATAATGTCACTAACTGGCGGGTGTTCAATCACGATGAAGACATTTTAAATTTCTTAACTTCTGACAAATCCTATGATGATCAAATTATTGATGAAAGTGACCATGACCTTCAAATGAAGGAAAAGCAAGAAGAAAACTCAGTACCTAAACCAGTGGTCAAGCTTGAAGATCTTTATGACATCAAAGACAAGTTTAAAAAGGTTACTAATTCAAAGCTCCAAAGTTCTACTTTGAGATTTGAATTGATAAACCTTGGTAGTGAGGACAATCCACAAAACATCAATTTGGGATTAGGACTTTCTTCAGAAGAAAGAATTGCATTCATTATATTATTGAGTAAATATAAAAATGTCTTTTCTTGGAAATATGATGATTTGAAAACATACGATACATCTATCATACAACATACGATTCCAATGCTTTCTGAACAAAAACTAGTACAACAGAAATTAAGGAAGATTCATCATAATTTAGAGAGTCAAATGAAAGCTGAATTAAACAAACTCTTGAAAGCTAAGGTAATTTTTCCTGTTACACATTCATACTAGGTGTCCAATATGGTGCCAATAAGGAAGAAAAATGGTGACATTAGAATTTGTACTGATTTCGGAAATCTTGATAAAGCAAGTCAAAAGCATAACTTCCCTTTACCTACCATGGAGCAAACACTCCATTCAATAGCAAGTTCTAAACTGATGTCCTTCTTAGATGGTTTTTCAGGGTATAACCAAATTTTGGTCCACCCAGATGACAGGCTTAAGACTACCTTTAGAACTAAGTGGGGAACTTACGCTTATCAAAAAATGCCTTCTGGATTAATCAATGTTGGACCTACATTTCAAAGAGCGATGGTCATATCATTCAAAGGACTGATCAATAAGTCAGTAGTTGTCTATTTAGATGATATTACTGTGTTCTCTAAGAAAAGGTAAAACCATTTGCATGATCTGAAACAAATTTTTCAACGCTGCAAAAGGTATCGCATTTCACTCAATCCTAAGAAATCATTTTTCGCTCTTGACCAAGGTAAACTCTTGGGCTTCATTGTTTCAAAGGATGGTATTTATATTGATCCAGATAGGATCAAAGAAATTTCTAATATTCCATTCCCTCATAACAAAAAATCCATGCAATCATTTTTAGGTCAGACTAACTTTGTAAAAATATTTGTTCCGGATTTCTCCCAGATTGTTTTGCCATTACAAACCATGATCAAGAAAAATCTAGTGTTTAAATGGGGGCCTATTGAAAAAGAGGCATTTGATTCCATCAAACAATCAATCATAAATGCCCCCGCTTTAAGCACTCCTAATTTTTCAAATCATTTCATGTTATATACTCTTGCATCTGATTCATCTTACGCAGTAGTGCTGACACAAATTAACGATCAAAACTTGGAAGAACCAATCTCATTTTATGGTTCAAACCTTCAAGATGTTGAACTTAATTACTCAAAAGTTGAAAAACAAGCCTTTGCTATATACAAAGCCATTAAACACTACAGACCCTTTCTCTTAAAAGCTCACACAAAAGTTATAGTTCACTTTTCAGCAGTAGGACAATTACTCGTTCAAAGGGAATTAGGAGAAAAGAGAGCAAATTGGCTCGCAACATTACAAGAATATGACTTGGAAATCAAACCAGCAAAGATTGTCAAAGGCCAAGGTTTTTGCAGGTTGTTAGTAGGAGATTCTAATATTCAGGAACCTTAAGGTACAAAAGATATTGATGAAATCAATCAGATAAGTACCACTAATCTTGAATCTCAATACACATATCTGATTTTCTATTTGAAAAATGGGTATGCTCCTTCTAATCTTTCCTATAAAAGCAAACATGCCATATGACTAAAAGAAAAAAACTTCATCATTGTAGATGATGTATTTTTTAGACGAAATTATGATTCAATTTTGTTAATATGCTTAGCAAAACCTAAAGTGCAAAAGGTCTTGCAAGAGCTACATGATGGACCAACAGGAGGACATTTTGGAGTTGATACAATAGCTCAAAAAATCATTCATGCTGGATATTACTGGCTCAACTTGTTTAGAGATACTCATGAATATGTAAGGAAATGCCAAAGTTGTCAAACCACTAGTGGAAGACAAAGGAAGCCAACTTTCCCTTTGCAACCACTCAACATTGAACAACCTTTTGAACAATGGGGATTGAAGATCATTGGATAAATCACTCCACATTCATCCAAACAGCATAGGTATATCCTTATAGCTACCAATTACTTTATGAAGTGGCTTGAAGAAATTCCTTTGAAGACAACAAACTCTAAGGCAATCATTGAATTCATAGATCGGTTCATTATTAGCAGGTTTGGTGTCCCAAATACTCTTATTTTTCATAATGCATCTTACTTCTCTGGAAATTCTATATTTGAATTTGCTATCAAAAGGGGATTTAAATTGAAGTATTCTGCAAACTAATACCCTCAGGGTAATGGTTTAGCAAAATCCACCAATAAAAATCTTATCAAAATCATTAAGAGAACTATCGAGTAGAATCATAAAAACTGGCATAAATCTTTGATATTTGCACTATGGGCTGACCGAATAACATAGAAGGCCTGCATAGGCACTTTTCCATTTAATCTAGTGTATGGAAAGGAAGTTTTCATACTAGCAAACTTAGTACTTCCATCACTAGCTTTAGTGTCATTTATTGAAGAAAGTCTCTTATCTCCTATTCAACTTTAAAAACATGATCAGATTCTAAAAATGGAGGAAGAAAGGGAGAAAGCCCGAATTATACATGCAAAACATCACCAGATTATGAAGTCATCTTCTTATACAACTTCAACCAACACAAAACATTTGCAAGTTGGTGATCTAGTTTTGAAGTGGGACAAAGCCCATGAGGATAAAGGAAAACACACTAAGTTCAAGAAAATGTGGCTAGGACCATTCGAAATCAGCAAGAAAATAGGCCCTTCTACATTCATATTGCAAGATCTATCAGGAAAGAGACGTTCTCTTCTTGTCAACGGCTTTATTCTGAAAGAATTCCTCAATTGAGGAGGTAACCCCTTCTCCCTTTGTAAATATTCAATTTTTAGCAGGATTTGTGTAAATAAATTAGTTTGTTTAAAATCCTAGGAAATAAAGTTGTGAAAAGCCTTCCATTGGTCCTTGCTATATTGAAAAAGTTACTCAAAAGAAAATAGTTTTAATATGTACTTTTAAGAAATGGAAACCTTAAAGGAAAAAGAAGATTCTAGGAAATTAGGTACAGTTAGATTCTGAAAACTCCATTTTATTTTTGTGAAATCTTCTCAAAACTTAGAAATACTATAAATCATTTTAAAGTTTTAGAAGCCTGAAAATGGTTATCAATACAGAACAGAGACTGATTCAATCTTAGCATCTTCAACTCCCACCCTGTCATCCATATTGTCTTAAGGAGAAATTGTTCATCCCATTCATAAAAGTTTATAATTACTTAGAGTGTAATTCTAAAATATATTTTATATAAAAGATAAGAGGTCTTATTACAATCCTACTTACCATGATCATAGGGGAATAGTTCAACTGACATTACCAATGCTGCATACCAAAACATGGTAATGGCTTATAATTATAAGACAAGGGGTCTCATCACGAGCCAACTTGTTTAATTAAATTACAACCAGTGAATGGCATTGTCAACAACTGGCCACCAAACCAGGACGATGGCTTTTTATCTTACAAAATAAGGAAAAAAGGAAAATGCAATACAAAAAATATGGAAACGTATCTTTTGGATTCATTGTTTTTAATTATACTCTGAAATGGATGGAATAATGAATGATCAAATTGTCAAAAGGTAACCCTGTCGATATTATAGACGTTTGCTGGCAGCAGAGGCTCTACCTATGACAAAGGAGTCATTATAAAAGCTAAGCTGGAAAAGCCTTTGTTTTTTCATTATCAACCAATTAAGGTTTATTGAAAGCCTAGAATGTATTTACTTTTAAGAAGAGAAGGAAATAGAAAAAATAGTTAACATTACTTTCAGAATCTATGATTACTTAGTTATATTAGATTTTTTCTATCAATTAAGGTTTTCAGACTAAGAAAGTTAAAGTATTATATTAGTTTTTCAAAGATAATTGTTTCTCCCAGTGAATCACCAATTTTTGTGCTAATCAACAACCCCCCATTTCTTAAAAAAATATTTACATAAAATTTAAATAAGAAATGGGTCCCTTTAATTCAACTTAGATAAGATTTATGTGTTTATAAATAAAATTGGTATTAACCCATCATAATGAGAAACACTTATTATAAGGCTTAAGGTAAATGAATCATTTGGCAAGCCTTTTTGAATGAAAATAAAAGTGTGACTTTAACAATATTATAAAACTCTTTTGTTATTGTGATAAGCAATCGGAAGATCACATATCACAATAACAAACGAAACATACGCAAAAGTGAAAATAAACATTACCCATCCTCTCCAATCCCAAAAGACAATCGCAATCGGATATCGGAAAAGCCAAATGCCAAGCACAATATAATGGAGACCCTTAACTCCTCTGATGCGATAAAGCATATCGCAATCAAAAAATCAGCGATGACAACAACAAGCCAACACATAATTGAAGGCATTCTCAAATCCTTCGACGCGATAAAACATATCACAATCAACAATAGGCAAAATCGCATTAACAGAACCATAAAAGCTCGAGTCCATTCCCAATTGCGATATATTTATTAGGCGCGCATATCGGGGATATATTTAAATTGATTTGCATGCATTATATCACTTATTTATAGATCGGAGATATTCAAAGGAAGTGTTAAAGCCTTTCCCTTGATATTCTCGATCACCGATTTGCGATTTATCAATGATCATCCATCAAAAAAATCTAAGGCATGCTTCATTAATCATTCAGCGTATAAGCAACATGATGGGCATTTAAAACCTTCTTTAACATGATTGACAGGTTGAGCAACTATTCAACGAAGTAGTTAAGGGTAGATATTTTCTTTAGATTTCATCCGCAGCAGCCTTTAACTATATTCCATTCTCACCTGATGATCGACATAACTCTTTGTTATTATCATATTGGTCTGTTACAACATTTTTCTGTATCACGGTGTTTCAATCGTTTGTGTAGAATTCCACTGAAACTAGAAATTTGAAGCAAATGGGAAGGAAATCAAAGAAATCCGTAGCAATGGATCCTACACCAGCAGCTCAGCCAGCCAAAGATATCGGACCAAGTAAAAAGGGATTAATATCAGATACGACATGTCTCGGACTAGGGAACACTAGCTGCGAAGGTATCTATAATCTAATTAAAATTGAAGAGCCCGAAGAACTATTAGAAGAGGCCACAATTGATTCAACTGATGAGTTTGAAGAAACTCTTAAAGAGTTGGCATGCTCCTTTCTTCATAGAATAGCTGCGAGAGCTAAAGTCCTCCTATATACTAACGTCATGAGATGGGTGGTGGAAAAAATTCTAGTTACAAACATAACATTTTGCACATCTGACGGGAGGATATTCGGCTTATTTCAGCCGGATGATTTAAGGAAAATGTATCACTTACCTGAGCCTAAAAAGTAGTACAACAAAGCCTTCCTTGAAGCATTTGCAAATGAAAATGAGTCAAAATTAGCCCCGATTAAGCATTGGAGACATTTTCCCGAGAAGAAAAAGCATGAATCCTCGAGTATGTACTCTGTGGACTCATTGGCTTCTCCTTACTGTTATGCTGGAGCTATGATGTGTAGGATGTGGGGAATGCATGACCCTACTAAGTTTACGATAGAAATGGTCCCTCTAATGGAGGCAGTAATCAATGGCTATGTAATGGATTGGGCTAATATTTTATCTTACAAGTTAGCCACAAAATTCCTAGAATACAGAGAAAATGCATATCAAACTACAAGGACTATTCCCCCATTCTATTACATCACATTCTTTATGGATATTGTTTGTTTTAATTCTGAATTTCCATTGCTCGGGTGGAGATGGACCCCCACAGACCCAAAACCAATCCATATTTATCATGATCAGTTATGGAAGCCTAATTACAAAAATCATTTGTATAAAATATGCAACGGTTTTATTGTACCTATTTATTATTCCATTTTTGATAAGCCTGCTCCCAAGGTATCTCCAAATGTAGAAACAGATTTGACAACAGTAAGAATTTGGTTTGGGGAAGAAAAATTCACTTATATAAGGCTTTTTGGTAGCCTTACAAAACCCCCTGTCCTTTCGCTATATGTGCCCGATAAACCGTTAGCTCGGGAATTGGCCTATCAAATAACAACAGAAGGGACATCAAAAACCCTTAGAAATTCCAAGAAATAGGCATGGCCCACAATCCCTTTAAGATGTGGTGCTTTTAATCTTCATGATTATAAACATGCAGAAAAGGAGGCAAGAAAAATACAAATGTTGAATCTTGCAACAATTCCCAATAGACAATATGATCCAAGAAAAGTTCCGTATAATCTTCTTGAACAAGCCAAACTTACAAAGTTTGATCATGAAAAGGATGAATTCGATGATCTATTTTCCTGAGCCGAATCTTTATTTCAAATTAAATCATTAGCTAGAATCAAATATCAAGATGAAGGATTAGAAGTGTTTAATAGGCTTAGAGAACAAAGGTTGCAAACTCTACCTCTAGACCTCTTAGTCACAACTCCTACAGTCCACTAATCTGGTCAGACTGAACAAATAGTTACTGATAAGAGTTCCAATGTGGAAAAGATCTTTGAACAGGAACAACAACAGGAATAGGAACAACAATAGTAACAACAACAAGAAAAGCAATAGGAACAGGGAAAAGATAGCCAACTCATGGATACAAATACTCAGATTGATCCCAAGCTTCTTAAAAAATGGCAAGATTTTGATTCAATTCTAAGAAATACTGAAACCTTACAGGGATTCAGCATGGCTGAACTGACAACTAGTCACATAACAGCAACTAATACGGTTCTAAGTTAAGGAACCAGCAACCCACCCCTCACTTAGAAAGATATGGAGGTAATTCCAGAAAATCCATTTGGTGAAATCATCCTACATGTAGAAGAAATACCTCCTTTAGATGTTTTCTACAGCCCGAAGCACAAGGCTGTAGCAAAAGACAAAGGAAAAAGAGAAAGTTCGATCAATCTTCTCTTTTACTTACATAAAAAGAAATGGCTAATGTGGTATGGAGAGAAGAAATTAATCCTTCCAAAGACCTTACAAAGATCTCTCCACATGCCAGGGCATACTCGGTAGCTACCATGGATAAAGCATCGGAAGTTAGCAATTTACTTAAAAAAAAGATCAGACAATTGTTTCACTGGAAGCACAGGTATCTGAAAAGCAACCGAGAATAGAGCAATTAGAACAGCAGTTAGCAGTGTAACAGAAATCAAATAACTAGCTAAATGAGCAATTTCTCAAGGAGAAGCAGAGGATAGACCAAAGTGCAGTGCAAAAACAAAAAGAATTATCCTTAGCATTGGCCAAGCTGAGGATTATGAACGAGTAATTGAGCAAAACTAAAGATGAGAAAATCGCTCAACCGATTGAACAAATAGAAAAGTTCGAAAGTTTTCCTCAACTAGCAGAGTTCAGATCCGAAGCTCTCCATATCAATGAGGCATTAATGAAACAGTTAAATTTACTATTTCATAATATTTCTCTTGTTGAGCCCCTTTGTGAGATTTCTTCATCAATGATTGACAAACCAGTTGACGCAAGGCAGAATTTGGAACAGGTCGGTAAGACATTAACAAACTTTCTTGCTTGTGAAGAAACCAATGAAGGGCAAGCTACAAATCTACTTAGAATTATAGAATCACACAAGAAAATTCTTTTCCTAGACTGGCAGTCACAATTGATGAAAGCAAAAAGGGCAACTTCAAGATGTAGATCAACAACTGGTAATTTAATTGAATTAATTAATGATACTCTTTATCTGTCTAATTTGATTTTAGAGTGCACTCTAGGTTAATTGGCATCAGCTAAATCATTGGAGCAGTCATGCAAACATGATTTATAAAAGGAGAGATTAATTGTAGGAATCCAATGTTTAACTTGGGACACCTTTTGGTTCTTCCTAGTTAAACTGTACAGTCAAAAGGCATCACTAAAATGTTTAAGCAATGCAATCGGTTACATGATTCCGAAAATTCATGATGCTAGGTATTCAGCACAACTGCATTCACGTCTGAGTCACCCTCCAGAATTGCAACCAATGCTTGCTATATGTCAGCTGAAGCCAAAGGATGATCGGCCAAAATAGTGAATCATTCTACTGACTACAAGCATTCCTATTTCAAGGAGATTTTCATGATTTGGTTTTACCACCTCATAGCATTTTCATTTCATAATCAGTTATCTTAGATAGTATTCATAGACCCTTTCATGTCTTTATAAAGGGTTCTCAACTGGGCCTATATTCTAAATTTTAATGAAGAATACTTTGATGAGATATGCACTAGTGCTTTTTGCGAGACTATTTCTAAGTTAGAAGATGGAATCTAAATGCGATTGATATTAGAAGGGATTCAAATTACATATTGTACTATTATCTATGTCTTTGCCCCATTCTTTTATATGAATCAACATTTATTCAATCTTACTACCATTTGATATATGTATGTGTTTTAACAACAGTCCTTATACTTATCACTATTGAATGTTTAAGGAATGTTATTCTTTCAATCGTATTTATGTCAATGATATATGAAGAATAGTTAATAATTTTTTAATTATTACTTTTTTCAACTACTTGAACAAAGTAATTATCATTTAAATGAATGTCTTTATTTATCATTGGAGTCATCTATATGCCTATTTGTAGATAAAGATCATCAAAAGTTGCACTAAAGTGGAAATTTCCCGGGATAGATTAGTTGCTTATAATTTTGTATTTTAGAATAAATAATCCATCATTATCATTAGATACTAGAGAATCAACCACTTATCTATCCTATTTACAAATCATTGGGAAACTGGTCCCATTATATCCTGTCAGAGCCACCACACCAAATGGAAAAGGAGCTTCCTTTAAGGTCCAGACCGGGTGGTTTTCCTCGATGTTGATACGACGATTTTCGAGGCATCAACACACCAAAAATGTTTTAAAATATAAATTTTGAAAATCCTATTTGAAAAATAAACACGTGATGGTAACTTTATGGGAATATCCAGGCATGTCACGAAAGTTACTATTCAAACCAACAACTGCATACTAATATCATCGATACACAATAATGAGGATTTTCTTCACCGTATCTTTCACTTTCTCTGATGACCAAAAACAGAGAAAAGGATGGTTGTCTATATTGATGCCTGCTTTGTGATAGTTGGGATCGATTTCTGTTGGAAAGGTGGAGGTGACAAAACATAAATAATTCACACATAAAACATGAGCTACTTCTCTTCTAATGATCACACAAAACATGATTCTTATAATGAACCTAGTGAAGGGTATTTATCCTTTTCCAACTAGCTACTTGCCTAGAATATCTTGACAGCCAACCACATGCAACCACACAGTAAATGTTTTCTATCACATAACTCCACTTGGCTCAGCACTCAAACACTCAATCACCCAATCACTTAGTTAACTGAGTCTCTAGTTTTAGCTAACTCCACATGCAGGAGTAATTACAATCTCTAATGATCCCCCTTAATTACGATTGTACGACTCAACATGACTCTACATGACTTAACATGACTTAAGTATCACACAAATATGTCAGTGGTCTATGTCTCAACTAGGCTTACAATGTTTAAAAAAATTTACAATATTGATTTTTAATTTTCTCTTCTTCCAAGTTTTATATCCTCAAAATTTATTCATTCTCTGTTGAAATTTCTTGCTTTTATTCACTTGCTTCTGCTGCATTTTTTCTTTGCCTTGTCTTTAGCTTCTTCTAAAAAATAATTGGATCATGTCTTCTTCACCTTCTTCTTCAAATATTCTTTCAACCATGTACTGTTGCCACAACATTACATCTTCAAACTATCTTCTTTGCTTTGCTTCTTGTGCTTTATATTCATGAGTTTGACTCACTTCAATTTGTGCTATTAGTTTCTAAATCCATTCTTCAAGGAGCTTCAAATCTGCATGAAACTTATTAACAACCTTTCTTTCAACTTCTTTTCCCATGCTATTCCGAACACCTGCATTTCAAAAACAATGTTAAAAACTTCTTTCATTTGACTTTCTTCAGTGAGAGATTCCTTCTATACATCTGCCTTCTTTTCAACTGCATGGAGGTTTTCTTCCATTCTTATGCTGTTAGAGGATATCCTCATCAAAAAATCTTCAATCACTTTATCATGTTCTTGATCATCAACTACTCCTAGATGACATACTGCTTCATGAGTAGTTCCAACTGCTTCATATCTTGTTGCTACAGTGGCAACTTCAACTTTCAATGTTTTATTAAACATTGTGCTTACCATATTGCCACAATCAATCCATGTTTCAAAAAAGAAACCAAACATATCATCAACATAATGTTCATCTACATTATGGTGGGTTATTCAAGTATGCATGTGCTGATTGTCAATTTCATTGACAATTTCAACTTCACCAAATCCATCACTTGCAGCTAGATTCACCAATTAACATATAATTTTGCATTCATCATCCACATGCGTCTCATCACAGTGGGATTCACCATCATTTGTATCATCCACATTATAGTGGAGTCCTTGAGCATTTATTTTCACTTTCTCTGCTTCACATACAAAGGCTATTGCTTCTCTCTCTGCAATATTTGTTGCATCTTCTTCATCCATATGCATGCTTGCAAAATGGGTTTCAATTTTATGTTCTTAACAACCATCATCCACTTTTGAGTGGAGTTCTCCAAGCTCTGTTTTCCTCTCAAAGACTTTCTCATATACTCTTATATTTGTGGCTGAGTTTTTTGTTCGTGACATACCCTGTTGTTGTATGTCACTCCCCCTTGCCCCAAAGTCGGCTTCCAATAATTTCCATGGTTTATCGAAAGTTGTAGCTTTTTCTACCTTGCACAAACACTTCTCGTCCAATGCATGTTTTATAAAATTCAAAGTTAAAGCATTTCATACTTCATCATATGCGTTATTAGATTCATACTCAATTAAGTCTTTAGCTCTAAGAAAAGTTAGCATCTTGATAACTCAATGATTAAAATATTCACTTGTAAACATAGGAGGTGTTAACAGATCAAAGCTACACCAATCACCCTCGATTTATTCTTTGTCTTCCGCTAGACATCTCAGTTCCTCAGCTATGACCTAAACCTCTCTAACCATGGAAATGATATTTGCCCCTTCTTTTCGATTTCCTTTCTTAATATGCTTCATTTACACTTTTCAACCCATGCCTGCTGTCATTCATCTGTTTTATAATTGCTTTGTTGATTGCATGAGTTTATCTTCCATATCGGCCCCGAGAAAAATATGATTTTCAATATGCAGCCCCCATAAGGCACAATCTTCAACAAAAAACTGTGATTCTTGACAAAACAAACAAAATATTTTGTAAACTAATGGACTTTGCAAAGCCCTAAACTCTCTTGCCAATAAAATCTTTTTCTTTATTCAATTTTCTTTTAATAAAAAAAATCACTTGAAAAATCTCCCAAAAAACTTTTGCAACTTTTCCAAAAACTTTCTTTTATCAAAAAAACCTCTAAAGATAACACCTTTTATAAAAAAAATTAAAAACTTTTTCTTTCTTCAAAATACCTTTTTAAAAAAGACTTTAATAAATCTTGTCCAATATATCTTTCCAAAACCTTTAAAACTTATAAAACTTCAAAACTTTCGCGGCCCTTTAAAAACCTTTTCTGAAAAGATCATTTAAAACCTTCGCATGATTATTGACCATATGTGGTTTCTTTCCCACGCGCCTTGGACTTGAACTATTTTCATGCTCAAATAAAAAATATTCACGGTTATAGTCTTGATGTTATATGAAAACTTGACTTTGAATTCTAAAACACTTCACCTCTCATGAGGATTATCTGCGATTAACACTTTACATGAACAATAGATCAGCCCTATTGCTTAACGTTTTAAAAATTCATGGAAACCACGTGCATGCAGATCACGGAAACCACGTGCATGCCGGTGTAAGTCCACCACGAGTAACGCAACCCTCTAGTGTGCCTAAACGTCTTGTGTATTATTGTAGGATGTGTTAATGCTCAAACACTATGACAATAAATATAGATCTCCTCTCATGTGGATTATGATTGCTTCTAATCCGTTCTTCTTTGTTCTGTATAATTTTGGTCGCTCTCATACCAATTTGTTGGAAAGGCAGAAGAGACAAAGCATAAATAATTCATACATAAAACACGAGCAACTTCTCTTCTATTGATCACACAAAACATGATTCTTACAATGAACCTCGTGAAGGATATTTATCATTTTCCATCTAGCTACTTGCCTAAAACATCTGACATGCAACCACATGCAACCACACATTAAAAGTCATGTATCACTTAACTCAACTTTACTCAACACTCAATCACCCAATCACTCAGTTAACTAACTCTCTATTTTTAGCTAACTCTATATGCAAGAGTAATTACAATTTCTAACAATTTCTTTAATTTATAAACGCATTTTACTTCATATAAAATGGGAATTTACTCTATTCATTTTTCAAACCCATTTCACCTCATACGTATTATCACAAAATCGAGTGAGGTGGAGAGCATAAAAAATAAAATTAAAAATGATTCATATCCTTAACATTAATTTACTTTAAATATACTCGGGTGTAGGTGAAATCAATGATATCTAATGCCCTTAATGATTAAAGGACAGCCATGGTACTGCCAGCTACAGATCAGCGTGGCATCCCAGGACTTCATCTGGCGCAAGACGGATAACCTTCATAAAGGTAGATTTGGTAAGATTTATGTTTTAATGGCTCGCATTATCCAAGGAGAAGCGATGGTCATTATAATTATGGCGCTCTGGTTCATCCTTACCACAAATTGTGCTCAGCCTTTATGCTCCAAGTTCAGGCTTGATGCGGGTCTTGGTGGAAAGTGGGTCTTTGGTCACAGAGGCAAGCTTCTTGCCTGCAACCCATCTTCCGGTCTGAGGTCATGTTATACTAAGGGTCTAGACTGCAGGATAGTCTATGCAATTGGCATTAAGATCTCTTTTTTCCATAAGGTCCGATTTGTGCTGCCCTCTACGTTCTCTCAGGCTAGTCGTGTGCGTCTAAAGAGGTTCCTTGCGCGGTCTTATTTCCCTGCCGGCACTACCCCTGCTCTTAGTGTGCCTCCCCTTCTTCATCTCATCATAGTTCGCCAGAGTTTGAGGAGTGGCTCCGGGGTGCGTCGTGGTAGCCGGAAGTGTTCGAAGTCTAGTTGTTCGGCGGACCCTGCCCTACATCCCATTAATATCCCCTCCTCTGTGGTGGATTCGCCTCCTCTTAGCCCTGCTCGCAGGCCGATTCCAAACAGTGTGTTTCAGACCACTCATTTCAAATTCCAGAGCAATCTCAACAGGCCAATGATCACTGCTCATATTACAATTATCCTCTCTAAAGAATAAAACCAACTTCAACCTGTGATTCGCGTGGCGTCTGAGCCTTCTCAAAGCAGTCAGCCAATTTCGGTTGAGGGAAGCCCAGAGAAACGTACTGAAAAAATGCTTGACAGAGGAGTTGCTCCTCTTGCCATTCTGCCTCCTAAAGCCATTGTTCCGGTGGAAGGGGAAGATAACTCCAATGCCACTCATCTCCCCATGGTGCTCACAGAGGGCGAGAAAGCAGGAAATGAGAATATGTGGACGAGAATTACGTGTCAGCTGGGGGAGGAGACTCCAAGTGAGGACATGGCTCAATAAAGCCACCTGGGCCTGCTCTCTCTTTTTGGTCTTGCTGATGTTTCATATGATCAACTTTAGGTAGTTTTGAAGGCAGTTCCGGTTCAGCATCTACAAGCAGATGGTGTTGCTATTCCTCTCGGACAGTGGCATTACAAAGATCTTCTGGGGAGCTAAGGAATATCTTTGTTTTGCTTTTGGGTCTGTTCTTATGTTTTGCTGGTCAATATCTAGTCTCTACTTATGTTCTCTATAACTGGTTCTCCCAGGTTCTCCCTATACTGGGGAAATTTTGATGGGTTGAGTGCTCTTGGGTAATCTCATCCGAGGCCTCAACTCTTTGTAAAATTATTTTACTTTCCAGTTAATAGAATTATCCTTTGCAGAGAAATTTTTTTACTTTAAATATAACTTATTAAATATCAAAACAATCATTCTCATCGTAAAAAAGTGTTGTCCAGAATATTATCGTTGTAATGGGCTATTAGATCTTTCAGCTTATTGGGCATCATTAATATTTTTTTCACATACTGATCACTTTCACATGATAGAACAAGATCCGCTGGCGGCGGTAGTCCCTGTCGGGCCTGAAATCAAATAATAAACTAATTACAACTTTGAAATTGATGAAAAGAGAGATGGTAGCACTAGTAGGGCTATAATCATTTATACTTGCTTGAGTTGTTAAGAATAGTCGAATGACTTCACAATACCAGTAGTGTGATTTGCAGCGAAAGAAAATTTTCAAGCCTCGTAAAATTCTATCAAGAAAAATTAAGGCAATTTCTAGAAACTATGTTGAGGACAACATATAATTCCTGCATCAGTGAGCATTAGTATGAACCCTATTCCTATAGGGGGTATCCGAAACCACCATTGCTATCCCTGTAGTCAACACCTATTTTCACTTTCTTAAGGCAGCTGAAAATTGCTTGGATTTTGTGGCGATGCACTTCCTTTGGGATGAGGACTAGAAAGGACGAGTCGATACAACCTCATGTTTGACACTTTTTTTGAGTGTCAGCCAACATATGAAGGAGATCCTTTTTCATTTTTTGCCAACCTTCTTGGTCTAGAAAGAAACTCCAAATCATAGTGATCACTTCCTCTTCCTCTATTCTTTTGCACAACTCCTTGTTTTGTTTTCCTCATTTCATATGAGTGCAGTGATGTTGAATAGCATATCTTGGACAACGTTCTGATCGGCCTCAACTACTTTGTTGTATAACTCCTCGAAATTCCTGAAGGTTGTCATCTTTATTGCTGTAGATTCTTCCACTCTAGTAGAATCTACTAGTACTATCTCTTTCACAATGTTCTTTTGTGCCCTAGCCTGATTTCCAACCTTCCCAATTGAACTGGTAGTGAACAACCATTCTACTTTCTCTTCAAAATGACTGAGTTAAGCCCTTCACCAAGCCTGAACCTCAAGTCTGATAAAGTTTCCCAAGTTTTCCTAACTTATGAAGTTATTTCACCAAGGCCAAGTCGCTCTACTTAGAAATACCAAGACATCGAGTCGAGCCACCCAACCTTACTCTAAATCACCAAGTATGACTATGTACATTTTTTGGGTACTCCAGCTTCTGGTTGCTACTCCAGCTATCCGGAAAGAATTTCTCCTCGTGTTCTTTTGGCGTGGGGATATTGTGCTCAAAGACATAAATCGAAACGATGGCGGTCAAGAACAACATTCGATGGTGGTCGAAAGTAATGACAATGCTGGCAAGTGTCCCACAACTATTGCAAGTGTGTGACAATTTTTGCGGTTGAAAAATAGATGGGATCGACATAGTACATCCAAAGCACTAACTACAATGAATTGTCCAAAACTGGCAGTTATTAGTTGATGCTCATTGATACCCCATTCCTAACAATGTACCTAAGCTATCCTATAGGTACTACTAGTATGTTAGGTTATGTTCGGGTTTCAATTATGCTCGTGGTGGTTTCTCACATTGTTGCCCACCCATATTAGGAGAAGGTGGAAACTTTTATGTATGGACCAAAGAATGAGTAACATTAGTGGCAGACATCACTTGTTGATGATAGATGGTAGAGTCCAGGGTCCTAGTAGGAAAACTAACTAGTTGTTCCACTTTGTTACCCAACAGGGGCATATGGCCGTGATGCTGGTCTCAGCAAAGTCCAGCACTGTTTCACAACTGATGGAAGTCAGAAGAAATTTTTGGATCTTGGATGGTGATGGGGACAATTCAATTATTCACAATCTGGGAGGGAACAATTCTTGTGATGGGAGATCTAGCCCAGCTAAGACTAAGGGAAGGACTGCCCCTACAGCGAAGACTACGATGTGGTCGACGATCAACAAAGGAACTTCAAGACTGGTGAATGGAACAATGAAAGTTTTGGGATGAGAATGGTCATGTCTCAAGGCAAGGGAAGAATATGAATTATTACTCTTCTTTTTGTGCCCTTCACTGGAATCCCAAACAGTGCAAAAATAATTGTCAAATGGAAGAACTGTGCATGGTTTGTCGTTACGAAGATGTCAAATTCCATATTCTTGGCGGAGAAAGCTAGAGCCTGTAGTGAATGTGGGAAGGAGCTTTCATCCTCAGAGTCTTTGTTTGGATACATGAGATACCATCCAGAGCGGGAGTGCATCGGCATCCTGCCTCGATGAGGCGTTCGCCAAGAAAGAGAGACCTTGATGATGGCATCGATTATATCCTCCTCTATTTCATGGCCACTCCAACAGGTAAACATGTTAAATTTCAAATCAGGCAACTAATTAATTACCCACTCATTAAAACATAACAAGTTACTCATTAAAACATAACATTTAATGTTCTGTTTTAATGCTGACTTAAAACTTATCATTAGTTTCATGTATTGCAGAAAAGCTATCCTCGCATAATTTTGACCGAACTTTATATGCATCCCTGAAAAATTCACTTGGGCTATCTTACATTGAATATATTAAAATACATTGAAAAATAAAATCCGGCAATAAGGCTTCAAATATAGTTAACCAATCAAATTAAAATTAAATAATTTTAAATACATTTTTTAACAAAAACTTTGGTTAACTGCATGAAATAATATGTGTTTTTAGTAATCAACTCAGACTAATCGAAAGTCAACGCTCTTGCAAACGCTATAGTCCCTCGGGGAGGGACTAATAAGATTAGAAAATATAATCAAGACGATGTGAGTTTTCAAATGATGATGAAGTGACTTTATGGAAGAGAAGGCATGAATATATATATAAAAAAATTAAATTGATATTTTATGTGAAACAATAAAACATACATTAAGATTGAGAATATAACCATTAAAAGCTTGGGGAAAAAAAGAAATAACAATTAAAAGTTTAGAACAACTAAAATATTTTTTTTAAATATAAAAATTTTAAAAATTATGTATATAAAATTAATTAAAAAATTATTAATTATTTGACTATTATTAAATTGTATAGAAAACAACGGTGGGATTATTGTGAATACAAAGTTAGTGATGGTACTTATTTTCATAGTGCTTGTATCCTCCTACACTATGACTCCAAAAATTTGAACAAATATGTTTCAATAGATTAATATTTATATTATTGGACGTGAATGAAATGTGATTTTTTTTTTTGAAATACTATGTTTAATAATATTTATTTTATTTGTAAAGTGATTAAGCATACAACCTTATGCCTTTAAGTCCCAGTTACAAACTTATGCTTTTAAGGGCTTAGGACCTTATGCTTTTAAGTCTTATAATCGGTGTGCCCGGTTGCAAACTTTATATGTGTTGGAATTGGACAACCATTTGAAATTGTCACAACTATAGAGGAGAGTGGGGGAATGCCCTTCTAAGGAATTGAAGTAGGATAGAGTTTGAAACATGTTATTAGAAGCGAGTAAACAAATTTTTTTCACTTGTGAAATTAAGGTGAAGACCATGCACGGTCAAGGAATGAAATTCTAGGAAAACAATTGTCAAAATCTATTATTGAAGTAAGTAAGGAAGAGTAGACTTATGGAGATGAATTGAGCAGACTAAAGGAAATGGATAAGGAAACTTAAATGAAAAATTCCTACAGAGTGATAATACCTTAAAGAAGAGGAGAGATTAATAAATCAAATGATAAATATGTTTTGTGTAAAACTAGAGCTAGAAGAGGAAGATAGTAACTTTCAACCCTAAATAGGGTTAAAACAGAGAATTGATAAAGTGTGGAATATAATGGAAAGGATTTCCAAGAGAAAAGACATCAGAAGGAGAAGAACAACAATAAGATATAGCTGAGTGTGAAAAGCCACTTCAGAAATTCATGTTTGGAACTACAAAATCAATTTTGGTAGAGAGGAAAATTGAGGTTATCCATGACGGAGCAACACAGTAAAATACATGGACAACAATATTTTTTATGGGGCATACGAGGAGTGAACAAATTGAAACACGTGAGGAGGAGGTCATGGAAAATTTTAACCTAGGGAATCTGATGTAAGAGCATCAACTCTAGGAAATGCATTTTTCTTATGGCCCAAGAGTGGTAATGTAAATTTCCAAAGGGCAAAGGAAATTCCATCCATTAGTAACATACATACATATGAATAGTAGGATTTTGATGTAAAGCTGAGTGTCCTCATTCTATAAAAATTAGGAACTATTATGTTGTTAGTTTTTTGGGTTGGTGCTCCAACCTTTGTTAATTTTCCAAGTGCCCAACTGGGATGTTAGGTAGTTTATACATGTTGGAGACACTAATTTCAACCACCTACTAGGTTTCATAACAGTCAATCCACGTGTCATAGTTAGTTTGAGTTCAATTTAGTTTGGTTGACTTCTAGTTGAGTCTCACTCAAGTCATTAATTATTGTTGTATCCCATGCATCTAGTTTGTAATCTATTTAGTTGTTGATAATATTGAGAAAAGTACCTATGCTCCACATTTTGAATCTTTAACATGGTATTAGAACCAAGTTGCATAAGAATCCTAGAGAGAGTCCGATTCAAAAGTGTGAGCTTTCATAAAACTAATTGAGAGAGGGAGCAGAGAATGTAAGGTCGCTGAAAACCTTCGATGTTAGAAGAAAGTCATTATTGTGGAGAAGGCAAGGGAGAGAAGATCCAAAAGTGTGATGGAAGAAAAAGTTGGAAACTTTAAAAAGTCCATCAAAGCAAGGACGAATAGAGTCACAAAGGAAAAATAATGTGTTAGTGACACTATAAAGCCATTGGACGGAAAGAAGAAATCACAAGTCTCCATCTTAAATAAAAAAATACTTTGAGATTTGTTGCACTCGTGAAAAGAGAGAATGTGTGATGAAAATGAAAAAATTCACTCATTGAATTTTTCTGCATCACATAGCATGCCTCTATATCAGAAGATGTGATGGTAGTGTTACAATAATTAAAAAAAAGGATGCAAGTGCAGTATGACAAGTCAAAGTATTTTAGAAATCGATTAGTTGAACGAAAGTCACAAGCCATGAGGCACTAATAATCAAAGTTACGAGACACGAAAAATTTCTTCATTCAAAACAAGCTTGCCCAATTAGCGTAGATTCAAAGGTGTGTTGGTGCATGAAAGGAAAAGCATGAAAGACTTTTGGGCCAATTTTTATATTCCTTGGATGAAGGAATGTATTGGTCTTAAAAAAAAGCAGCGGTGTTGGGGTCTTCATTTATTTTAAAATGGATTCATTCGATGTAATTTCTAAAGGCTCAAATTTTACTGTTTTAGACGGATCATATAATTTCGGCTTTGTTGAAATTCCTCTTTTTATTCACAAAAGGAAAAAGAAATATTCAAAGTTATAAAAATACCCCTATTTAAAGGAGGGAATTGTTGTTCATATTGGTGTAAAAGGTTCTCTTTTATTAAATTAAAAATGGTTTTGCAAGTGTTTCCCTTGTGAGAGATTTGGATAAAATTGTATTGAAAGTGAATAAATTTGAGATTCTTGAGCCATTATTGTTACATAGTGTCACTGTGTGCCACTACTAAAATAATCTTGTTAGAGACTGATGTTTACAGAAGAGAAGGTGCTATGTTTGTAGTTGGATTTACTTGTTAAGCCGCAATGAGCCAATGCTCAACAAATGGGAAAATCCAAGAGGCTAGGAAGGTTAAAGAGATAACTGCAGATGTTCGAGATCTATTTGTAATATTTGGAAGTGAAAAGGAAAAATAATGTTTTATCATTGAAATGCATAAATAATGTGTATATTATAATATTCTTCCCCTCATTGAAAATGCAAAGGCAACCAAGGAGGCTTGGGACACCCTTTAGAAGAATTTTAGTGTAAGAGGAGTATTCAAGTGAAGATGAAGGTTGATCAATAACAACATATCTACAACAAGATGAAGAGTTTGGTGAATCCCATTTCAAAGTGGATGACAATGAAGATGTTATGTTACCAAAAATAGAGAAATAGTGCACAAATGCTCATGAATCCCACTGTGCTCAACCACAAGTGGATGATGACTCCAAAGAATTTGCAGATGAAGTAGGGAAAAAACACACACATTCTCTTGAATCCAACTGGGCAAAGCCACAAGTGGATGACAGTTTGGTGAATCCATCAATAATGCTTGTCGATGGTAATGAAGTTGTCATTGAAACAACCAATGTTATGTGGAATCAAACAATTCAATTTGTTGATGTTAAGTATGATGAAGAATAGTTGGTAATGATGAATGGTTTCATGTCATGCCATAAAAACATAAAACAACAAATGTTATGGTGAATCCAACAATTCAATTTATTGATGTTAAGTTTGATGAAGACTAGTTGGCTAATAATGAATGGTTGCATATGATGTGAGAAAAACACGGTATTTATAAGCTATTATCTGGTGAGAGAATCCCACTTTAGTTGAAAACAAAGTGCAAGACAATTTGTTTGCTACATCACATGTTAGTAAAGAAGTGGAAGAGACACATGCAAAGAAGGAAGCACAAGAAGATACAGATTTCACTGCAAAGTAGAACGAATACGATTTTGGAAATGCTTTAAATTTTAAATTTGATTTTGAGTGTGTAGATGTTAGTCGCAACTAGAAACAAGAAACAAAATTTGAAAAAGAATTAAAGTTCCTTGAAGCATGGCTTGCAACATCATGTCTTGATAAAGTCTGCATAAAAGTTGCAACAATGAATGTTGAAGACAACATGGATAATGAAAACATTAATGGAATTTTTATATATCGGAGTCTTGAGGAGAATAATTTTTATTATAGACTTATGTTGCACCAAAATATTGATGAAAAACACATAACAAAAGATGACATTTGGCAGCAATCCACATACAAGCCTACATTTGAACAAGTAGGTGACAGACACGGACAACCTAAAACAATGGAAGAGTTGCACCGGAAAATTAAATTTGAAGCCTACAAAAAAAAAAATGTTGAGGGAATTTAGAGGGTACAAAACTTGGAAGAAAAGGAAAAGAAAAATAAATCCAAGTAATGTCAACTTTTTTTTAATTGTAAGCCTAGCTAAAACATAGATTAGTGGGAGATTTTGTTTAAATTTATGTTGTTATAATTCAGGGAGATTGTTGGAAAAACTAATTCCAACTAGCTACTAGGTGTCATAAAAGTGAATTCAGGGTCATACTTTGAGTTCAGTTCAATACTGTTGAGTTCTACTTGACTATCAGTGAAGTCATTAATTATTGTTGTCTCCTATGTAATCTACTTAGCTATTAATAATATTGAGAAGAATACTTTTGCTCCACATTTTCAGTCTTTAGTAAAAAAGGTTTCCACTTAGCTTTAGCTTGTTAGGATATTTTCCCAGCAAATGAAAAATTATAAAAGTATTGTATAGCCAAGAGAGGGTTTGCGGAATTAACCCATGATAATCCCTTCTAAAATGTTCTCTGTTCCCGATATGCTTATAAATTAAACGTATTCTCTGTATTTTAATTCCTCTCTATGAATGTGGCTTGAAGCTTTGTCTGCAAGTGGTGAGTATCTCTATAGGATGTAATCAACATTCTGTGTTCTGTATAATTCCTGAAGGTTTTTACCAGTGACAAGAGTTCGTGAGGAATTTTAACGTATGCTGAAGAGGATGGAAACTAGATCCTATTGTGGGAAAATGACAAAGTCTAGCACATGTCCACTTATTTGCGAGGATTTAGAAATTCCTTCAACTTAAAAGTAAAGGTTGGTAGTGACAAAACCAGGAGCTCCGGAATTTGGGGAGACAAGACGAGTTTGAATGAAATGAGAATTTTGGTCAGTAAACCTCTAGTGTGAAGAATACTTGCATTATGTAAAATAAGGTTTATAAGGCTCTGAATTCATTCCTATTAACCAAATAGGAAAGAGGTGTGAATTTTCGAGGTGGACTAGACCACTCACGATTTAGTCACATCTTCAACATATTGTAGTTTGAACCTCGAGCTCGACCAATAGTGAGGTCAGAAAAAAATGTGAGAATAATGAGTGCATATACTAAGTACTTCATGAACAGCGTGGACCTCATTTCTATTATTTTATTAAAATCTTCTCCCTCCTTTATCACCAACTAATTAATAATAGACAAATTCATATATTCAAAACTACTAATATATACTTGCATACAACAATGTACTCAAAATATTTATTAGATGAAAATATATATATTTATAAACATTGAACCTCATGGTAAAAAAATTGTGAGAATAATGACTGTAGATAGTGAGGACTTCATGAACCGGGTGGACCTCATTTCTATTAATTTGGCAATATAGTCTCCATCCTTTATCAACAACTAATTACTAATAAACAATTTCATATATCCAAAATTACTAATAAATACTTGCATACAACTATGTATTCAAAATATTAATTAGAGGAAAAGATATTCTTAAAGAAGATGAGATAATTGTTTGGAGAAACAAATGTGACCACTCATTAAAAAATTAAAAAATACATTATTTTTTGACTTTGCAAAACATACTTAAAAAAATCATCAAAAATTATTGAAGGAAATAAATTTTTCCAAAGATTAGCAAAGACACAACAAGAGTAATCTTGACATAGTAAATTATTAAAACTATTATTTACCTACACTACTAAAAATATATTAGTTGTAATTTACCATACTAAAATTAAATGAAATAGATGTGTAATATCAATCTTCCTCCAAACTATTGACAAGATTGTCTCCCTCCTTGGTCACCAACAAACGACTAACAAACAATTACATACACATATAGAAATATAAGATAATTGTAACATTCACAAAATTACCTTTCAAATCTAAAACACAAATCACTCAAACCATTGAAGACAAGCAACACGGTGTAAATTAAAGAAGAGAATGATATGATCATGTCTAACAAAGAAAATATAATGATAATTTTGAAGTTTAACTCAAACATATACATAATAATGATAATCTAAAAATATGACATTGCTCCTATCAACTAGAACTAAGATTAGATCCATCTATCATGAAATCTATCACGAACCAATAATGAGAATTCACGAACCAATAATGAGAATTTTCTTCACCGTATCATGACCAAAAACGGAGGAAAGGTTTGTTGTCTAGACCGACTTAATAGCTTTGCTTCACGTTGTTATAAGTGCTTCCATGGAAGACGATGATGGCCTGTTTACATTAATGTGGGTCGTAGTTTGGAAGATGTTTCCACTCCTCTGATTACATGCTAATCGATTTCTTAGATTTATAAACCTCACTCCCGTTACACGTCCCATTTCTAAAACCCATAGATCATGGGAACTTACTCTATTCAATTTTCAAACCCATTTCACCTCATAGTTGTCACCAAATCGACTGTGAGGCAGAGCAGAAAAAATTAAATTAAAAATGATATATACTCTAACCATTAGTTGTGACATAACTTATTGAAATCAAAACAATCAATCTTATTCTGAGATAGTGTTGTACAGAATATTGTCGTCGTAACGGGCTCGTGGATCTTTCAGTATATTGGTCATCGCTAATATTCTGTTCACAAACCGATCACTTTCACATGATAGAATAAGTAGAGGAAATGATTATGAAGTGATTTTATTGGAGATAAAGGCAAGAATATATATGAAATTTTTAAATTTGATATTTAATGTGAATCAATATTTATAACATAAATTTAGATGAAAAAGTGACCGAAAAAAGTTTGAATAAAAACCTATTTGAAATTTTTTATAAGACCAAAGAAATCCATAATTACTATTCCAAAATAGAGAGTTTTTATCTAAAACGAAAATGTAAAAATTAAATAAATTGGGTATATAAAATTACTAAAAGTATAATTAATGGTTAGACCATTATTAGATTGTATGGAGATGATTATAAAGTATGTTTTAATAGACTAATATTTATGTGTTGGACCGGAATGAAATCTGAAATATTTTTTTTTGAAATACTAGGTTTAACTGCTGTTCATTTTTTTGAAATAATTATATATACAATCGCAACCTAAACTATTTCTTCTAAAACAATCATATAAATCTCCTAGATCTGTCTTACATCAATATATATGTGAAACTATTATATATACAATAGAAACAAAAACTATTTCTTATAAAACAACCTAACGTAATAATCGTTCAACGAAATAAAAAACCATTGCCTTGCAGTATCGTACATCACAAATGCGAATATCATCAAATTAAAAAAAAATAAAACCAATAAATATTTGTTGATCAGGTTAAGACCATACTATTATTCCTCTGCCATGTACCGCATTCGACTATATATAATATCATCTGAGTCTGGCATGCGAACCACAGCAAGATGCACAGCCGAGGATACTTGCCAACTCTCCCCTGCATGTGACGACGTCGTACACAACATGGGTTTTATCCTCGGAATTTTAGTGGATGTTAGCATGTCATCCTTGGCTGCATTACTCGCTGTGACCCCCCATGCAAGATCCCACATGATTCCTCATTTAGCCGTTGGCATTCTCCCGAAATAATAATAATAATGACAAAGTTGAGAGGGTACAACATCAGGTCATATTGAATCCACCGCTTGTTGGATTTGTCAGTTCTTCAGTTGTTGGATTTGTTGGATTGGTCAGTTCTTACGATATCTCTACAATCAATCTCGCGCTGTTCGCTCCTTGATCATCTCCTCTCTCCCTCCCGAGTGCCAGTGACCCAAACACTTTCTAGGTAGATATTCATGTTCTTCTGTGCTCAACCGCAAAGGCATGTTATGTAGCTCGACGAAGAAATCCTTCAGGAAAAAATGAGTGCGACAGAGACATTCTTTCAAGACGTCAACGGCTGATAGTGATTTCTTTCATTTTAATGGGCCCAGAGAAGCGATGTAGGTTCAGAAAGCTAAATTTGAAAATAGATCGAGTCGGTGGATAAACCGCATTGACATTAGTTTTTCCTAATTTTTAAATTAATTAAAAATTACAAATGAGAGCATTACACAATGTCATGATGAGAAAAGTGTTTCCAGGTAGGTAGAAGTCTCAGTTTTTTTAAATTATAATATTATAGATAAAGCAAAAAGCTCTTGTTAAATTTTAAAATTAATTAATAATTATATTTCAGATATCTATATATATATAATATAATATTTATGAGCGTGATTTTGGTAACGAATGAAGAATAAGGAGGGATGAAGAATAAGGAGGGGTATTTGATTGCATTTTATTCAACAATTATGATATTTATTAAGTTTTGGATTGACGGTAGATGGGTGCATTATTAAGATACTCTTTGTGATAGGTCATTGGCTCAAATGCCTTGGGTGATTCAAATGCTCTCTAAAATAGTTTTGAAAACTAAATAAAATAAATTTCCATTTTCTATGAAGTGAGTGAAGCCTAATTTATAAATCAAAGAAATCGATCCCAACTAACAAAGAGCGGGCAGTAGGACGTAAATCGGTATAGACAACCATCCTTTTCTGAGTGTTTGGTCATCATAGAAAGTAAAAGATACTGTGAAGAAAATCCTCATTATTGTGTATGGGC